>JAQZBX010002375.1:40251-72793 GCA_029593785.1 Cabassous unicinctus | reverse complement strand
ATATATATATATATATATATATAACAAATAACATTTATGTAAACAAATGCACATATATGCATATGTATTTATATATCATTTTACAAATATTGGTATGTATTGTGAAAAATTTGATTTTTACCCACAATAAAAATAAATAAATAAATAAATTTTAAAAAAAGAAAGAATATTGAATTCCCATCCTGGGGAGCTTTGCCACATTCTCTACTGGAACAGCAACAATCCCCCAAGTACAGGGTAAAATGACTAGTGAGAAAGGATGGTTCATTGATGGGCCCTTGATATTGCCAACTATGCTTATGAGCCTTTGCTCTTGAAATTGCAACTTAGCCTAGTGTTATAGGGTACCTAAGATTTACCTCCTGAGAGCCTCCATTTGCTTAAATGTGGGCTCTCTCTAAGCCAAACTCAGCATATACATGCATTACCTTCCCTCCAGCATGGGACATGACTCCCGGGCATGAGCCTCCCTGGCACCGAGGGATTACTACCAAGCACCAACTAGCAATACAACTGGAAAAAGACCTTGAATAAAAGGAGGAAAAGGTAAAGACAAATGAGTTTATGTGGGTAAGAGGCTTAAAAGTGAGTCAGGAGGTCATCCTAGAGGTAACACTTATGCACATCTCAGCAGGATCTCATAGACTACCAAAGTAGATATTACCCCAAATAGGGGGGCTTCTTGGGGCTCTGGAGACACCCAGGTCCTATGGTTATGGCAGATAGTTTCAGAGTTTGGTGCCTTGCCAGTGGGCCCTACTTTGGAGTTTGTGCTCCTGAGTGTGACAGAGTTGGACTCACTTGTGACTTCTCTATACATGCCTCCTCTGTCTCTTCTATTCGAACCTATAGTTGGTGCTGGAGTTGGTAGGTGTACATCCGAGAGACTTGAATCTTTGGGCTGTCCATGTGCCAGCAGGGCCCTGAGGCTCAATGGAGTTGCAACACCTACTCTCCAGTTCATCGGACTCACCAAGGACAACTAACAAAGAGGTGAGGATGGACAACCACCATACCAAGGAACCGAGAGAGTCTACAACCGCAAGCAAGAAAGTCCCATCCATCAGCCATATTGGATTGAAGTCCCCCTCTCAATTAGAGGTGGAGTAGACATCACCATCCCAGAATCCTCAGGATTGGGGAGTAAAATATGGACTAGAGTGGACTTACTGGTATTCTACTATAGACTGATTGTGATTCTAGCAATGGAAGAAATTATATCATTGATATGGAGACAGTGGCCACTGGAGGTGCTGAAGGCAGGGAAAGGGAAAAAGAGGTGTAATATGGGGACACTTTCAGGACTTGGAATTGTCCTGAATGACATTGGAACAACAGACACAGGCCATTATATATCCTGCCATAACCTACAGAATTGAGTGGGAGAGAGTGTAAACTACAATGTAAACTATAATCCATGCTTAATGGCAATGCTCCAAAATGTGTTCATCAATTGCAATGAATGTGCCACACAAATGAAAGAAGTTGTTAATGTGGGGAAAAGTGGGAGGTGTGGGTAGTGGGGCATATGGGAATCTCTTATATTTTTTTATGTAACATTTTATGTAATCTAAGTCTCTTTTAGAAAAAATAAAAAATATGTTTAAAAATAAATAACAACAACAACAAAAAAGCACTGAGTTGGTGAGATGAAGAGATACTTTCTGACAGTTAAAAATTGCCAATCTCTAAAAACATTTAGAAGATTGGCTTTAGCTAATAGCCATAGAAATCACTACCAGAACAACTATTTAACAAATGACATTCAGGGGAAAAAACAAGCAAAAGGGTGTGCATATGTGTGTGTGTGTGTGTATGCATGCATACATAGAGTATTCAACAAACTGAAAGATCAGTCAGGAGTTCAGAGCTTCATATTGCACAGAGAAAACAACTAGACATTTATAATTCGCAATTGAAAGATGTAAACAACAGAGATACTTGAACAATAAGGGAAAAAGCAGCAAAGAGAGGTAAATAAGAAGTACTTCAAAAATTGCAAATAGCATAGAGTGAAAAGATAAGTGATCTGGACAAAATTATAATGGGGATCCCAATAAGGATGGTGTATATGCATTAAGTACACTGTTCATTTAAAATTAATTGGGGAGGGGATTTACTCATTCATTCATTCATTCATTTCAAAAATACTTATTGAACTTATCATGGGCCAAGCTCTCTTCTCTGCGATGGGCATAAAAGGGTGAGCAAGTCACACATGGAGACCTTATAGCCTGGTGGGATATGCAGATGAATGCATATACAATTATGTATGGTGTGACAGGCACCATGATGGAGGAAGTACAATGAGTCACAGAGCACATGAGAGGGGTGGATAACCAAGATATGGTACTTAGGGCCAGGGAAAGTTTCCTGGAGGAAGGGTGTTTAAGCCAAGTCTTAAAGGATAAGTAAACTAAGTCACAGAAAGAGCATGTGCGTATGTGTGGGGATGGGAACAGGGATAGGGGAAAATGGAAAAGCATGTGCAAAGTCCTCGAAGCCTTTGGAATATGGAGACAAATAGTACTAAACAGGAAGCTAGAATGCTAATTTGGGAGTTAGAAGGCTAATTAATATAAAAATTTTAATATTTGAAATCTACAGGACTTGGGAGGACACTACAGTTTATTGAACAACTATTCTGCTTCAGACACCCTGCTAGATGCTTTTCATATGTTATCTCATTTAAATCTCAGAACAACCCTGGGATTTAGGGATTATTATTTCTGCTTTACTGACAAGGGATCTAAGATATGGAGAGGCTAAGTAACTTGTCGAAAGTCATACCTGTTATAAGGGGTGGAACTTGGACTTAAACTCAGAGTAGTCCAATTTCAACACCTCAGTTTACCAGGCCAGTACTGATTATCTAATTTCTATTCCTAGTTTATAAACTGAGTCAAATCACAAGAAAACAATTTCTGATGATGACAAGAATTTTGAATTAAATGCAACCAGCATTAAGGGCATGATCTGGGGTCAACCTATTCAGTCCCCATTCAGATCTTTAGTCCTAATCAACTTTCAGGTCCTCCAAGATACCTTCCTGATACGCCCCATCATCCAATACTGGGTTAGGTGCTACCAATATGCTCTCAAAATTCTGTTTCTTGTCTGCTCTCCAACTAGACTGTAAGCTTCATAAGGATATGTTCATTATTGTCTGACATATAGCAGATACTCCATAAATATCCATTAAGTGAAAAAATAAAACTTCTACATCAAAAGCAATAGTAAAAAAAATTAATGTTGAATGTGCACTTATGACCAATTGTCTTCAACTTGAACATGAAAGGAATAATTTTAGCTAGTTTTGGCATGAAACTGGAAAGATTAATGAGCTCATGTCTTCTGTGTATACCCAATCTTTAGAAGGTTTTGTGTATATAGCAAACACTACTGTTTAATTTCATCGGTAAATAAATGAGCTTGAGTATATCATTATCATCATTTTTAACTGCAGCAGCACAATTAGAGAACAGGTTCAATTAATGACCAGTAGTTTTATGGCCTGAGAGATAAGTCAGGGTTTGATGCTAAGAGATTCTGATTTGATGCAAAGTGTTTGATTAAAGAGATTCTGTGAGAAGCCCAAGAGAGAAGCTATAGCTTTTGTGGATGCCTAGTTAATTGATGATTGGAAATGACTTCTGAGGGCAAAGGGCACATGCACACATGTTGGAGAAAAAATGTTAAAGAGGAGGAAGCACAATATGAAAGATGGAGGTAAAAGGAAGCAAACGGTGTCGAGTAGTGTCATGCTGTTGACTTATCTGCATTAGAATCACTTGGTGTGCTTGTTAAAAATGAAAAATCCTGGATCCATCCCTCATTAATCTGAATTGCTGGGAATGAAACCCTGGAATTTGCATTTTAATGGATTTCTCAGGTGATTCTTAAGGACTGAAAAAGTAGTGAACCAATATTTGAAACATGAAACATGATAACAACCACAGCACAGGAAAGTGGTAAGGTCTCTAAGAGGTAAGACGAATAGCCCAAACAGGTTTCATTGGGAAGGCATTATGGATTTAGGTGATGGGAACTGATTCACCATATTCATCCTATCTCAAGAAGGCAGCTATCACCACAGATCTACATGTGCACTCTCATTCCGTAGCTCTATCAGGTGCCACAAGACCACATTTCCCTAAGTGAGAGGAGCTGAACTCCACCTCAGGGTTCTCTTATAGGTCTGGTTCTCTCCTCCTCCTGACGTGCTTTCTGACTCCCTCCTCTAAAACCCCAATCTTTGAGTCCTTCTACAAAAAACATACTAGTAGGGGCTGATATTTAAGTTATATTGATTTGATGCATTCATGGTCATTTTATCTCTGAATTTAAAAAGCCACATCAGTTTAAGTTCTCTCAGATTTTGAGCTCCTAACAGGCAGAAGTTCTCTCCATTTGATTTTCATTGTATGTTGTTCAGGACATCTTTTTTCCAGAGATGATAGTACCTTATCTCTCTGGTCAATGATGAAACAGTGGTCATAATTTGGAGAAAAAGCAATTAAGTGAAGACACAAGAAAATCTAGATATTTTATTAAGAGGCATGAGGGAGAGAGTTATGCTTTGAAATGTAGCTAAAAGGGTGAATACTGCATTAAGTGGACAGAGTAGATGTAAAGGAAAAAAAGATTGATATTAATACTGGAGGTTGTAAATCAATGTAACAAAACCAACAACAACCAAAAAAAACCTGGCTCTGAGGAAAGAGGCAATGCAAGGTGCAGGTGTAATTACTCTGACAAAGGAAGAGATGAATCTGGCTTCCCAGGTAAATGGAAGACATGAAGTCTATGCTAGCATTTTCTTGATTCAGTTCAAAGCAGTTTGGCCAGGCTCAAGTATACTTCTAGCACCAGGAATCATGAACTCATTTAAGACAAAGTGGGAAAGTGACTAACTATTCCACTCATGAAAGGCAGTGACAGGGAGTTTTAGTTTTGCAAGGAAATTTCCTAACAAACCATATGGCCCATTTCTGTCTTTTAATGTTAGAATAATCCCCTAAAATAGTATTTCTTACAAAAATAACATTCTTTTCCCATTCCAAGTATCCTGGCATCTAAATGCTATTCTAAGCATTTTAGAAAGATAAATTAGTCAGAGCTATTTACGACAATGACTAGCAGTGCTGTGGCCAGAGATGGAGAGCTTTGCCTGAATTGCCAAGAAGGGGAACAAGGGCATCATATAAGCCCTGGAAAACAAGCCAAGGGGCCAAGTCCTGTTTTGGGCTCTGGCGGATTTGGAGGACTGCCAATGCTTAGGCAGAAGTGGTGGGGGTGCGGGGGTGGGATGTAAAAAGGGAACTTTTCTCCAAAGTTTTATTTAAAGATTTAACACTAATGCTAACGCGGCCCAGTTCACTTATTTTAGCTACTCTGGCTTGGTCTTCCTAACAGCAAGTAAGAAGCCATCAACGAGCTACAAAACTGTTCATTTCTCCAAAAGGTTAGGGCCTGGTCTTTGTCTAATGTATGGATTCTGGATTCTACTATCTGTGAGAAGAAAATTGGTTTAAACACTTAGGCAGTTACAGACAACTCGCCCTGACTCAGGGGCCAATTACTTGAGTTGCAGATCACTGTGTCCCTGTTTTTCCATCTTGTGCCTCTTCCTTTTTGAATACTGAAGCCTTGTTGCTTTTTCACAGGTAGACAAGTCCAGGCTGGGCCACAGCACATGCTGAGGCCTCAAGAGGAAAGTGGTCTTGAAACAGAGCAGAAGGTTCTTGCTGGGGTCCCAGACACAGAAGCATAGCCTGCCTCTTTCCCCATCCCTCTACACTGTCATTGTCCCCATCAAACTTAGGATCACAAGTGTGGATGAGACTCCAATAGACTGACAAGGTGTTCTGGGGTTTCTCATAGTGCAACCCACAGACCAGCTGCTTCAGAAACATCAGAGGAGCTTGTTTAACATGCAGCTTCCTTGGCCTCACCCCAGACCTACTGAGTCAGGGAATCTGCATTTTAAACATGATCCCTGGGCAATTCTTTCACACATAGAGGTTTAAGAACTATAGTCATGGGTGCGAGGTCTTAAGTATCTAAATCTATTTGGTCCTTGAGTTCAGGCGGCAAATTAAAAACTGAGGGATCGCTTCTGAATCTCCTTGGTTCCTGGGGTTTTGGACTATGAGGGATAATTGCCATTATTTGGATAGGACTGGGACAGGTGAGGACTGAGTGGGAAAAAAGGCCAATGTAATTCTCAACCTGACTGTGTAGAGTATCATGTTTTAGTGCAATTGTTAGGGTGGCGTGGGTATGAATTGGGGACGTTCAGGAGTTCTCACTGAAGCATCGAAAGTTGCCTAGGCGCTCCAAAATGCAGCTCCACCCCCCTCCCCCATGGCATTAGCTTAAATAAAACCACCATTGGTAAGTGTACACCCTTGAATTGGATTTTGTCTTTGCTACTGTATCATTGTTTGTAAAATAAAGTTGGGGATGGAAACTCTAATTTTTAGCAATTCAAACTCCTTTCCTCCCCTCTCCAGCTGAGACCATGAGGCCTTCATTTCTTCACTATGTCTTAATTTCCCTGTTGTCGAATGAGCATGTTTATAATGCCAGCCATATGCACCTTTTAGAGTTGTTACAGAGAAGAGAGCAGTGGAAAAACAGAGCACAACATAAGTATTGATACCAATAATTTCACATTGTCACTATAAAAATTAACACTCTACCCCCCATGGGGAGAAGCTGAACTGCTAACTAAATTCTGAGCATTATTTGTGGGTTTAAATTATTCACACCTACTGCCACTGCCACTGTAAAGTTTACAGTCCTTTGGAATATCATATAATTTTCTGGAGTTTCCACGCAGACCTGCTTGTTCTCTCAAAAGATAACCATGACCCTTGAAAATTGCTCTCATTTTATCTTGGCTCTAATAGGTTAGGGTTTGTTTTTATTATATATTTTTAATAGAAACCTTTCTTTTAAATCTAGGTCAGATTTATCAATAGAATCTAAATAAACCTTGGGATGTTGAATAACCTGTACAATGTAGGAACAATGAAATTTTCACTGCAGCTGCTGCTCTCATTCCCCCAAAGCATTGACAATACATCCAACAAATAAAGTGTCTATTTCCATGGTACCTATTACCATGGGAGCTGAGCAGAGCTCCTTCTGGAACAATCAAGTTAGTAATATAACCCTTGGCTACTGCCTCCTAAAAGCTCTTTGCTTTTGAATAAATGGGACATTCTGTTTTTTTTCTTTTTTATAAAGAAGGCATAAACTCTCCCAAAACAGACAATTGTTGCTAAACACTGCTTAATTGCCCTAAAAGCAATATAACAAACTCTTCCCTTCCATATCAGTTAGAGAAGCATTTGTTTCTTTCTTTTTAGAGAAGCATTTCCAAGTTTCATGACCATACAAAGCATACAGAAAGTACAACATGTGCTTTGAACTCGATTTTAAGGCTCTTTTGCATATAGGTTAAATAAGAAAAGACATAGTGATTGTTTACGATAAGGCCACCTTTTCACTAATTTGAAGTGATTAGTGTATTCACTGAACAATACAATATGAGGATAGTGCCAATTCCCGGTTTCCCAATGAATCCAAAATACAGTCTCTCTGAGTTTTGCCTTATTATAAATTGGAATCATCTTCTAAAAAGCAGTTTGGTAATAGGAGCCTTTAAATGTCCATACCCTTTAGTATGGTAATTCAGTTTCCAGGAGTCTATCCCAAGAAAATAATTTAAAATATACACAAAGCTTTGTAAACAAAGATGCTAAATGAAGTGGTGCTTAAAATAGGAAAACAAACATCTAAATATTTAACAATAGAGAATGTGGAAATAAATAATTGGAAGGTAATGGACCTCTTTATGCAGTCATTAAAAATCATGTTTATTTAGAGTTTTAAATAACTTAGGAAAATGCTTACCATATGAGGTTAAGTTAAAAAGCAGCACACAAAATTATATATACAGCATTACAAATATGTAAAATATGTATGAAAAAATTACTGGAGGGGGAGCAGATGTGGCTCAAGCAGTTGAGCGCCCACCTCCCACATGGGAAGTCCCAGGTTCAGTTCCCAGTGCCTCCTAAAGAAAAAACAAACAGACAACAAGCAAAAAACAATGAGCAGACAATGAGCACAAACACCGAGCAAAAAAAGCAAACAGATGAGGGAGCCATCTTGGGGGGGGGGGAATAGCCAAAATAAAAATAAAAATAAAAAAAATTACTGGAAAAATATGCTGAAATCTTGGCAGTAGTTATAAATGATAGTTATTTTTCCCTTTAAACATTTTTTTACTGAAAGTATTTAGTAAATACTTGTTATTAATCCCTAGGAACCATTCTTAATTTGGACATATGAACAGACCTTTCCTCTAACCAAAAATCAGTTACTTTCCTTTTAATTTACTTGGTTCTTGATGGATTTTCTTCCTCTATGAGTTACTATCCCACAATAGAAAAAAAAATAAACCTAAAAAAATGATATCTGAATAACATCAAAATTTTCACCATCCTAGTTTCTTCCAACCTTTTCTTCTGTCTCCAATAATGGTTATCAACAATAAGTGTCAGATCAACTCCATCCACAGATGACCCCATCCACTGCAGTAGGCACTAGTAAATAATGACTTTGGGTTTCTCATTCTATATTCTCCACCAGGGGCTAAGTCATCCATGCTCATGGTTACCAGCAACTCGGTATCTCCAACCTGGATCTTGTTCCAGAGTTCCAGACTCAGCTCACTAACTGCTTAAACAAAATATCTCTTCTTGAATATCTCAAGGGCATCCATGAACTCGTCTTTGCTGTGTCACCTTCTCCTCTGACTATGTTCTAGTTTCTAGTACTTCCATTCATACAAGTCATTCAAATCAGAACACAGGGATCAGTCAGATCCCTTGCTCTCTCCCCCTATCACCTTCACACCCACCCCACTCTTTAATTTCCACTTTCCAAATCGCTCTCAAATTCATCCCCTTATCTGCAACTGCTTTAGTTTAGAGTGTTTACACCCTTATCTCTTTTCAGTGAGTTTTTGTTATGAACTTCTAACCATCCTCCTAGCTGCCAATCTATCCTTCACATGGACAGACCTTTCTAAAATGTAAATCTGATCATGATACTCCTCTTCGGAAGCTAGAAGACACCTTAGCCTGCCCTACTTGATCTGGTTTCCTCCCATCTCCCCAGCTTTATCTTCCATGGCGTCATCACTGACATCTGCTTCCCAGGAAAACAGAACTATCCTCCTTCCCTGAACCAACAATGCTATTTCACCTTTTTGGGACTTGGCACATATTCTCGTTTTTAATTGGATTCCTCTTACCTGCTCCATCTCTCTGCAAACCACACATTTTTCAAGACTTCACTTCACATTCAAATCCTCTTGTTTCTGCCAACAACTGTTTCACTCTCTCCTTTATGGCATCACTCTTTCTTGCACATATTCTTATGATATTCTGTTCACTCAACTTACTAAATTTCCAACATTATGTCACTATTCTGTGTTGTTTGCTAGGGAAATAGTCTGCCTCTGCCCCACAGAGGAACTCCAATGACCCTACTGCCCTTGTTTATTTTCAACTCTGTCTCTCCTGACCTGTTTGAGGGCAGGGACTAGATCACAGTTATCTGTGTATCCCCAGCACTTAGCAAATTTAGGTACTAAATATGTGTTGAATATTAGTTACTTAATGTGCGTTGAATCAACTGAAAAATATACTGAAGTATTTTGGCTACACTAATAGAGCAATGAAACTTTACAATGTAAAAATAAACTCCTAATTTCCAATGAGTAGTGTTTGATCCCTGATATGACAGAAACACAACGCTAAGCTTCTATGGAGAAAGATGAGTGAATTCATAGAGCATGTGGCTCAGCATATTTCTTTTTTTTTTCCTTCTTCTTTAAAATGGACTTTATTATTTTTCTTTTTGGCGTACAGTTCTATGAGTCCCCTCCTCCCCCCTGCCCCCCCCAAACTTGCTGTCTGTGTCCATTTGCTGGGTGATCTTCTGTGTCTGTTTCTTGCCTTCTCTTCACATTTTTCTCCTCCAGGCTCCACCGGCATTCGCTCCTACAGACCTCCGATGTGGGAGAGAGGCACCCTGCCACTTGCACCACCTCAGTACCTGGTTTCTGGCACGTCTCGCCTTGACTCTCCCCTGCGTCCCTCTTTTGTTGCGTCATCATCTTGCTGCGTGGCTCTCCACATGTCTGCGCGGGCCTGGGCTCACCCACTCACCTTTTTTTTTTCTTACCATGGGGTTCCGGGGATCGAACCTGGGTCCTCCCATATGGTAGACAGATGCCCAAGCACTTGAGCCACATCTGCTTCCTGAGCATCTTTCAAAACAAGTTTTTAAAAATGCTTTGGGGAGGTCAGCGGATACTTTCTGACCTCTCCTGTAATCCTATGTTTAATATTTAGTACCAATGTAGTCCATACCAGCAACTGTGATTTATAATTCGTTTCTACTTATTTGCCTGCCAGAAATCTTACTAGTGGGGGTATTTAGCATTTAAGTGTATAGGCAAGAGAAAGAAGTAAACGTTTGATTTGTAGCCAGGAGTTTGATATTTGGGTTCTTTGTTAATATTAAAAAGTCGAATGTTGCAAACTATTTGGTGACATTCATTCTGTGGTTGATATATGAATTTGGCAATCCCCATTGTTCTCTACTGAGGTATTCTTTTGGTTTTCTTCTGTGGCTTTTTCCAAACTCTATCTTGTGCTCTGTTTCTTTTGGAAATCACTAATTGGCATCTACCATTGCTTTATTTCTCTGAATAAATACATAAGTTAATCAGTTTAAATAGGTACAAATGTGATATTATTTTTCATGAGTTAACACCATGACTTATTTTCTGGTCTAAATATTTCCAAAATGATCCTAGGACAGGGGAAGGGAGAAATAGTTTGTTTGCAGATGTGGAAACTATATTTTGCAGATTTGAATTGATATGGATTCAATATAAACCCTTATCTGTCAATTTAGAAAAGGTTTGAGACTAATATTTTCTTTATTTTTAACTTTCTTTTAGGAAATTGAAAGAAGCTTGGTTAGATTATGTTGCTGGCCAGTACCAAAGCAATGATATTCTTTCCTAAGGTCCATTCACTGTAGGATTAAATATCACAAAAGAGGACCTTTTACCAAGATTTATGAAAACTTCCTTTGTTCCTCAAACCAGGTGAGCAAAGTTACAAATCTGTTTATTCATTTCTGTTTCCTGAAAGGTTAGATCCACTAGTTCACTAGCAGGTCCCTTGAAGGGTTCCTTTCTTTTGCTTTAGAAATGCTCTTTTATTTCCTTAATCACTTTGGTTTCAGTAGTTGACCTTATTAGCCAGAAAAGTGATTTTTGCCTGCCATGAAAGAAAACGGATGACCCATCTAATTTACTTTTCCTTGGTTTTCTATTCTTACCAGAGCCAGCTCTTTTCACTATGAAGAGTACCCTAGTGTTTTGATAGTCTGTGTGATTCTCATTATCAAGGAATGTGCTTTGAGTTTGTTTCTTAAAAGTAAAACATTTTAATGATTGACTTTCACAGGCTCAGGCAGCTCTTGCATTTAAATTTTTGTAATGACACAAGCAAAACCTATACAGTGCAGATTGCTACTTGCAGACAAAGAAATGGAGGTTTGTGATGTCTGGGGAAGGTGGAAGGCCAATACAGAAAGCTGTGATATCACCAGAGCTTAGATCCAAACACTGGGGCTCTGACCCCCAGGCTCTCCAAGACTTCATGACTGCAGCACACAAGAAGACTGATGCAGTAAATTTATTGCCAAGAAGTAAGCATCTATTTAGCTTTTGACCGGTGTCAGACGCCGGTAAGATGTTGCTTTAGCAAGTTTTCAGCAAAAATTTCACTTGCAGTTACTGGAGTTAATTTTATAGCCGTTTTGTTTTGTCAGATGCACGTGAATTTTGGTAGAAAGACTCCTTGTTGTTGACTGCTGGTAATGTTGAATTAGGCGTTCCTAAATTAAAAGCCTAGAACATCCCTTCTATTTTTTTGACGTCTAAGTGTTTACTTCTTTTCTCTCAAAAATCTTTTGGCCACAAAACTCATGTGTGTACAATAATTTACACACGTAGGCTCTCTGGGTGCGGTGCTACTGCCTTTTCCCTGCCATAGGGCCCAGAGATGGGCATGGCTTAGCTGTATCTTCCTCACCCCTCAGAGCAAAATGGGGCCAGAAGGCTGTAGGCTGAAGCAGTATGTTCAGACTGACTTTTTCTTTATTTCTGAAAAAGCAAATGTCTTAGTTTGCCAGGTCTGCTGGAACAAGGTATCACAGATGAATTGCTTTAAACAATAGGGATTTACTGTCTCATGTTTTGTAGGCTAGAAGTCCAAAATCAAGGTGTTGACAGGGCCATCCTTTTCCTGAAGTCTGTAGCATTCTGGTGGTGGCTTGCCAGCAATCTATCTCAATCTCTGCCTCCGTCACATAGATGCTTCTCTCCTCCCTCTATCTCCGTTTGTTTCCTACTACTATGTCCGTTTTCCTCTGCTTATAAAGACTCCAGACATCCTGGATTAAGACCCACTCTGGTTCAGGTTGTCCGCACCTTAACTAGTAAACAATTTCAAAGATCCTATTTACAAATGGGTTCACATCCACAGACTGAGGATTAGGATTTAAACATATCTTTGGGGAGACATGAGTCCATCCATAACAGCAAATAGAGACCTTTTGCTTTTGTTTTCTTGTTTATTCGGAAAGAAATTTAAGCTTGTTGTAGACGATTTGGAAAGTAAACTTAAAAGAATCCTCCAGAACCTCTCCACCCCCCACCAAAAAATCATTACTGTTACTAGTTTGCTGATTTAATCACAGAGTATTTTTCCAATGTGTGAATGGATGGATGGAAGAATAGAACATACATGCATAAACATATATGCACATGTATGTATGCATGTGTATATATGTTCAAGCATATATTTATGTCTTTATATTGAAGTCATTAAATGGTTTGAAACTATCTCATACAAATGTTACAGTGCACACTGAGTTTGCAATGTGTGTAACTGTACAACTGAGAAAGACTTTGTGAGTTTTAGTTAGAAAAAGGCTTTTTAAAAAAGTCTTCCTCACTCTACCCTAGTCTTCTTATCTTTGTTTTTTTAAAACTTATTGTGGTTACTATGATCTATTTAAATGAACTTATTTTGCAACTATTTCTTGATTTATTAATTTTAAGGGATTTAGTGTACTATCACCCATTTCCTTTCCAGTTACTGATTTTTCACATAATTTTTAGTTCCAAGGTATATATTAGGACTTTTCTGCTTAGACCATAGGGTGACTTAAAGTGTCTATTTATAGCATTTATAGTAGTATAGTAATATAATTATTTAAATATTATTTATTAGAGATTTAAGTAGGGTGTTTAGACCTAAAGAAAATGAACCCACTATCACAAAACTTACCACTTACCACTCAAAAGAAAAAGCCTTAACCATCAAGATCCAATGAATATTTGACTAATTTATTTTTTATAGTTCATATTCAGCTACGATTCTTTCTTATATTTTGCCAGATTACCTCCTTGAGAATTTTTTTCATATGGGGTACTTGAGTGGTAAACTTTCAGCCAGCATGTCAGGACATATCTTGATTTTCTCTATATATGAAAATCATTTGGGTGGGTACAGAGGTCTAGGTTCAAAATAGTTTCCCCAACATAAATCTGAAATCTTTGTTCCACTGTCTTCTCCTGTACAGAGCTGCTGCTGAGAAGTATAATATCTGACTGATTTTCATGTCTCATAGATAGCCTTTATTCCCCTCACTCTAGAAGCCTTAAAAAAATATTTATCCTTACAGTTCCAAAGTTTCATCAGATTATGTCTAGCTACAGGTCTCCTTTCATCCACCTCAGTACTTAGACTTTTTCAGCTTGAAGACTCATGTTTTTCTAAAGCTCAAGGAAATTTTCTTCTGTTTTTATTACTTTTTCCTCTCCACTGTTCACTAATTCTGGAATTCCTGTTAGATGATAGGCCTTCAGGTGTAGCCTGCATGCCTTTTACCTTTTCTATCATTTTTTTTTTGTCTTTGAAGTCTTTTGCTCTACCCTTCTGGGAGATTGCCTCAATTTGATATTCAGATCACCAGCTTGGTCTTTAGCCTTATGTCTCTCTATTATTCAGTCCAATCCACTGGATTTTTTTTTTCCAATTACATTTATAATTTCTAGGAACTCATTCTTCTTTGCTCCTCTTTGGAGCAGCTTGTTTTCATTTTGTAGTTGCAATATCTTTCTCTAATAACTGTTGGGATCCTAAGTATAGCTTTTCAAAATTCTCCCTCCACTCATTTTCTCTGATTTATCTCTGTTTCCTATTGGCCAATTCTCCATTTACTCTTTTTAAATGATTTGTTTCCCATTTTGGATTTCATTTTATATTATTGGTTTTCCTCAAAATCTGATGATTTTTTTTCTTTGTAAAAAAAGTCAACTTAATTGAGATGAAATTTTCATAAAATTAAATGTACCAAAGCCAGGTAACAATGATTTTGAGTCTTATTTGTGAATGACAGACATGACAGATGAGATAGTGTGTATAAAGCTGTACAGGTATGTTTCTATAACATGCAAGCCTCCCCAGTAAGGAAGTGGTTCTCAACTTTGATTATGTATCAGCATTATCTCTGTGTGTGTGTGTGTGTGTGTGTGTGTGTGTATTTAATACATAATGCCCAGGCTTTACCCTTGAGTGAGCTAAATCAGAGGTGGAGCTCAGGCAGCAGCATTTTTTTTTAAGCTCCACAGGTGATTCCAATATGCAGTGAGGTTGAGATGCTCTACTGTGCGGTATGTGTGTAAGGAATAGGTTCATAGGCTTAGGAACCCCAATTAACACAGTGATGAGGATTTAAGTTTGGTAGGAGAAGTGTTTAGAATATTTCATTCCTGGACAGAAATGCCTATCCTATTTTTTCTCCTTCCCTCTAAATCTGTTGTGGAGGTGTGGAGTTTCTCAGACCCTGCTCTGGCTCTGAAATCACAGTACTCTTACTAGGTACCCTGCCCAGCAGGAGTAAGCACTTTCCTTAGAAAGGGTTCTCTAGCATTAGCCAAAGGGCAAATCTCTCATCACAAGCCCTCCTTAGCAGTGGGAGTGAGCCCAATGCACATAGAGAGGTCCTCTTGGCCTCCTTCTTCCTAAGGTATTTGTTAGCTAGGAGCCCTTCTGGGCTTGCTTGGGCTGAGCCGCACCTGCATCTGATATTTTGGACAATGCTTTCCTCTGTGATTCCTCTGCCAATCCAATTCCATCTGTTTTCTATTACTCAGAAATTCTTACAAACTGCTTGTCCACTGATTCCACTAATTCTTATTTTCCAATGCTAATATACATTTATTATTTTAAAAATATTATTTTGTCATCTCAATGGGAAAGTGGGAGGAAGAAGAGGTAGGTGCAACTGCATGCTTTGTCATGTTAAACTGAAAGCCCCTCAAGACTTTCAGGATAACTTCCATAGCCTGGTAAGAGTTTAACTCTTGTCAAACTTTGCTCTGAATATATAATAATTTTATTAATACATATCTGCTCTTACCTTTGATATAAATCAATTATAATATTGAGCAAGTCACCTGGCACCTTTTTGTCTGTTTTATTCATTTTAAAGCAGGGAAGGCTAATAGGGATTTAAAAAATGTCTTCCCAGCAATAATATTCAAGGATTCTTAAAATTCTCTTTAATATTCATAGAATTCTGCCACTATATGAAAATCAAAGTGTCCTGCATAAAATGCCCAATACCTCTTTAACATGGAGAAGCAGGACCTACATGTATTATATAACTAGAACTCTTCCAGCTCCCCACCTTCTTTTTCTCATGTAAAATTTCATGACCCTAAGAAAAACAGCAGTGAAGTGATGGCCTTTACAGTTCTTTAGTCACTAAATATTTATTGATAGTCTCTGTTCTAGGCAGACAGGATTGCTTCTCTCTTCTATTTCGGTGGTGAGAACCAACCAATAAGCACAATTTAATTATCTACTTTAGAGAGAGAATTAAAATAGGGTAATGTATAAGCATCAAACCTGGTGGCTACTTTAGATTTACTGGTCACAGCAGGCCTCTGAAGAGGTGACATGCAGGTTGAGAACAGAATAACAGGACAGAGAAAGCCATAGAATGATCAAGACAGGAGAGAATTCTGGGCAAAGGGAACAGCTAGTGCAAACACTCTGAGGCTGGAGCAACTTTGGTATGTTGGAGAGACAAAAAGGTCAGTTGTGGCTGGAAAATGGTGAATGAAGAGAATAGTGGTAGAAAACGAGGTTAGAGAGTGAGGCCAGAACCAGATCACACAGAGCATTCTAAGCCACTATAGGGAGCTCAGATTTTACTCTGACAACATTGGGAAGACAGGGGATGGTCTTAAACTTGTCACTGACCTCATGTAAATTATGGTTCTGTAGCTGCCACGTAGAGAATTACCTATAGGGAGCAAGAGTGGAGGCAGGGAGACCACTAAGAAGTAATGAGCAGCCTTTAGGTAGTGTTAAAAACAAACATCCCTTTTTGCACAATTCATCTTTTGCAGCATTTACTAGAATATTAATGAGCATGTCTATGTTCATTTAACTGAATATGGCTCAATTAAAATGAATTATTTTAATTGCTTTATACAAAGCCTACTAAAACTCTGGACTCCAAGTCCAGTTCAATATGGATGCTGCCATGAAAGGTTGTTTCTCTCCCTGTGGCTCCCTTTTGACTATAATGCACTCGGGCAATTCTACCACAGTAAAATACAGGCAGGAAGAGAATCGTTGAAAATCCGAACAAAGGCCGGTCTATACCACAGCAGGTGAGTGGAGTTCAGCCAAAGAAGGAAGTCAGTCTGCTCCATGGCAACGCATCCACAAGATGATTTCTTCCAGACTCAGCATCTGCTCAGAACCAGACTGAATTTTCCAGTTCCATTCAGTTTTGTCTGCACCTCAGTTTGGTTTAAAAAACAAGACATCGCAAAGCAAATGGCCCATTTGGGTTCTGAAACATTACTATAACTCTAAGTGCCACTTTCAGCATAGGGTCTTCACGTCCTTTGCCTTCTTTAGCCAGGCATTACTTGACTCTAATTCTTCAGCTGGTCATTCACTACTTTTGTGTCTTAAATCAGAGTCTGTTTTTTTTACGTCAATAAAATACTGATCATAGCAACCATAGTCAACTCTCAACGAATGGTAATGCTGGCACAATAATTAAAAGTAGTAGATTAATGACCCTTTGCTCACAGCATGTTTCCTTCCTGAAACAAGGAAAGCCACAATTCAAGACAGATGGGAGGGAGGAGAAAACCATTCCCAAAGGGCTTAAATGACTGACAAACACCACATGAATGGCAGAAATAACATATGTGAGTCTGTATGTATACCTACATAGATACAGCACTCTTCTCTTGAGAGTCAGTCTCATCACAATGTATTTCCCATGACAAAGAATAATTAAATATCTTTTTCAAGAAACACTAATTTCAGGTTACTGAAAATAATTCTGAAAATTTGCATGGTACAAAAACCTTAAAACACATCAATTACAAAACTGAGAAAATGCCATATGGTGTCTTAAAACCTCAAAGCTTCAGGTTGAAAAGAAACTTTTTAATATATTTTTATATCTTCTATGTCCTTTAAAAATGATTGCCAAGCTTCCAACATTCTGGATCAATTTATAATTCGGATATGCAAATTGCTGATCTAGGTACCTTGACAAGATTGTGAACTTACACATTCCCTCCCCCACCCCCAAGCCTGGAGATGCCACAAGGAAAAGCAATTTGAAAGATCTCAGAAACTAATACTGAAACTGGGAAATCATTCAGGTGGTTGGGATCCTGTGTGGATAGCAAACAAGAGTCCAGAGTGGAAGAGGATGGACACCTACAAACTGAGAAAAGACTGGTATGGAGCATTCTAGTTTCTTTTTCCCTTATTGTCCTGGGTAAGACATTGTCTGCTGTGTGACTACTGTAAGGCAGAAAAATATCAAGAGCAGCTTCTCAGGGTGGCACCGGAGCACTCCCTCTTCTTAAATAGTGAAAATACAAAGAGGTTCCCAGAGTGCCAAGGTTACTTGGTGATATTATGGCTGAGTGATGGGGAGTGGTGGTAGGTAGTGAGGTGAGAAGGTAGGAGAGAAAATCAAGTTCACAGCATAATACAGATGCTTTCCACTCTAAGGAATATCCTTCTTTCCACTCCCTAGATGTACCATGAGTGGCCCAAACTAAAAATATTGAAATATATAAAGCAATATGACCAAACTATGGGGTAAAATAGATTAATCAACAATTGAAATGAGAAAGTTTAAGAAACCCTGCTCAGAAACTCAGATCAAGCACACAAAAATTAGCAAAGATATATAAGGTTTCAATATCATAATTAATAAACCCAAACTAATAGAGAAATTTATATCCAGCAAAGAATATACATTTTTCTTTAGCATTCAACAAAATCAACTACTTGCTAGGGCATGATGAAAACCTTAATAAATCACAAAGACTTAAGGTTATAGAGACTGTATTGACTAATCAAAATGTAATAAAATTAATCAGAAGGGAAATTATAAAATATTTAGATCTGAATGTCAGTGAAAACACAGGTCAAAATTTGTATGAGTTTTAAACACATTTGTCAGAAAATAAGAAAGTAAAAACAAATGAGCTAAATTTTCAACTCAAATTTTAGAAGAGCAATAGCGTAAATGCAAAGAGACAAAAGAGAAGGGAAATTTTCCTTACAAGAAGAAATCAATAAAATAGAGAAGACAGCAACAACAAAAACAGGAAATATTAACAAGACCAAAAGCTTCTTTGAAAATATTAATCAGACAGACAGGACTGGTCAAGAAAAGGAGAGAATAGAAGCAAATAAACAAAATGCAGCATGACAAAGAAAACAGCTACAAATACAACAAAAATTTTCTCATCAGAAAAATGGAATGTGGTGGTTTGGAGCTGTATGTATTCCAGAAAAACATGATCTTAAACTTAATCCATTCCTGTGCATGTGAACAACCCATTGCAAGTAGGAACTTTTGATGAAGTTACTTCAGTTAAGGTGAGGCTTAATTCAATCATGATAAGTCTTAATCCTATTACTCTTGTCCTTTACAAGCAGAATGAAATTCAGATAGAGAGAGAAAGCCACAGGAAGCAAGAAGCTGAAAGTCAATGGAACCTGAAATAGAAGGGAGAAGTCAGGAGAGGCTGCCATGTGCATTTCCATGTGACAGAGGAGCCCAGGACCAAAGATCACTGGCAGCTAACCCCAGAACACCAGTCTTTTGAAAGAAAGCATTTTTTTTTTATAGATTTATTTATTTATTTATTTATTTATTTATTTATCCCCCCTTTGCTGCTTGTGTTTGCTGTGTCCATTTGCTGTGTGTCTTTTCCGTGTCTGCTTATCTCCCCCCTGCTGTGAGGTCTTGCTGCATCAGCCCACCACGCCACGCGGGCCGGCCTGCCCTCACAAGGAGGCCCCGGGAAGTGAACCCAGGGCCTCCCATATGGTAAACGGGAGCTCTATCAATTGAGCCACACCCGCTTCCCGAGCATTTTCTTGATGACACCTTGATTTGGACTTTCTCCTAGCCTCAAACCCAGAAGTTAATAAATTCCCATTGTTTAATCCAACCCAATGCATGGTATTTGCTTGACCAGTCAAGAGAAACTAAAGCAGAGGATGACAAATATTAGTATATATGTCATGTGATTATTGAAAGGGTTAAATGAGTTAATATATATAAAGTTATTGGCCACTGTCTGGTATAGAGGAAATATTCTACAAGTATTAGTAATTATTAATATTGCCATGGATATTAAAATTATAAATAAAATATAAGCCAATTGTCATATATTAAGATGCTATATAATAATTAATCACATCAAGTTTATTTCAGCAATGCAAGGATGGTTTAACTTTAGAAAAGCTCAGTTTAATTCACTACATTAATTGACTAAAAAAGAAACACCACATGATTATTTAGAGATGCAGATAAAGTACCTAAAGTTAAATTACCCATTTATGGCTAAAAATATTAAAGAAGTAAAAATATAAAGAAACTTCCCTGATGAAAGTTACATACAAAATTAAATTATAAACATCATTGTTAATGGAGAACCTTTTTATACATCCCCTTTTGATCAGAGATAAGACAAGTATGCCACTAAATACAACATAATGTGAAAAGACAAAAAAAGAAACAAGAGATATTAGGATCATAAGAGAAGGGACAAAGCTGTAATTAGTTTGCATATGCTTGTTTACTTATTTTGCATAGAAACCCCAAAAAGTTCAACAGACAAGTTATAAAACAAATATGTGGGTTTGGCAAACTTGTCAGTTATAAGATATATATTTTAAACTCCTCTGAATGACAAAAAAACCTCAAATAAATGGTGATAAATACTGCATGAATGAGTGAGAAACTTAATATTATAAAATGCCAATTATCCCCAAGTAAATATATAAATTCAGTGCAATTCCAATCAAAATTCCAGTATGACTTTTTTGGAACAACTTGAAAAATGTATTCTAAGATTTATGTAGAAGAATAAAGACCCATGCATAACTAAATAAATTTTGGGAAAAAGGGGTATAATCACCCTACCAAGTATTAACACACAAAACCAAATTATAACTATAACAAAAACAAATGTGGTCAGACATAGAAACAGAAAAATTACCAGGGAAACAGAATCAGGAGCTCACAAAGCAGCACCACAGAGATTAAAACTTGTTATATGATAAAGGTGGTACCACAACTCAATGGAAAAAGGTTATATTGTTGAATAAACTCTTGAGAAAACTGATTGATTATATGAAGAAAAGTAATGCTGGATTTCTTCTAACTCATAGCATACAGATGAATTAAGGATTTAAATGAAAAGGCAAACCTATATAGTTACAGACTGTGGAATAGGGAGCTACAGGACTCAGTCTTTTCACTAAAGCAGCTATTAAACAGGCAGGAACTGCCTAAAACAACAGTTTTGGGGCTTCGGAGGCCAGAGGAATATTGTACAGCATCCAGGGAAGAGTGGGAGGAAGAGAATGATAAACTATGTAAAGAACAGTGAGTAGCTCTCTCTGTGCAGAGGTTGCTAGTGCCTGTCCCCCACTCTCACAGCAGGCTGCCATGGAGTCCAGTCCCTGGCTAGCTGCTGCTGCCAGAAAGGAACATGAAAATCCTGTTCCCCATGAACAGGGGTGGGCTTGGCCAAGCACTGATCATGTCTTTTGATTAGTGAATTCAGATTACTGCGGCCCTGCTCTGAGCTACTGTTTCAATCCATCCCAGACAAAGGTGATGGCAGCCATTGTTTCAAACACATCCCAGGCAGGGGCAGAAATAGTGGAGATTTAAAGGCAAAGTGCCTCCTTAGAACTGTGGGGAACAGTTTGTTGAAGGGTGGAATCTGCTGGACAGGGCAGGAAAGCACAGTTTCAGAGAACCATCAAAGAGGCCTTGGGCATCATTTCTGATCCCTTTCCCAAGGCACTCTGGAGTCAGTTCGTGCCCCCATTATGGATCCCTGGTCTGTTTTGGCTGGGAAACACTGACTTGGGAAAGCCCTCTCTGGGGTGACCACCCTCCTCCCTGCCCCCCCATCCCCCACCCCAGAATTTGCCCTCTTGGCAAAAGCAGCTATGGACAGTGAAAGGAGTGAAAGGAAAAAAACACATAGAGAAACAAAACAAAAAAACAAAACAACAACAACAAAAAAAACAGAATTAGATAATGACTCCTGGAGAGGGAAGAGAGGAAAGGAAGCCTTCTCCCTAGACGAAACAATTGCACAAAAAGTGCAATCTTAAAAATTGTACCACATATCCATGGCAAGAATCAGATGAAGAAAGGCTGAAAAAATCCGATCAGTTAAACATGGGCTACTTTAAAGATCTATAATAAGTTGAACCAAGCATCAAAGAAGAGCCTCAACACAAACCCAATCAACAATAAAACCCTAGGCAAGAGAGAGAAACTGACATTCAGAGTAAACTCATCAAGATAATCAGGTGCCTAGATATCAGCAAAAAAATTACAAGCCATACTAAGAAACAGGAAGATATAATCCAGTCAAGGGAGCAAATTAAAACTTCAGAGGAGATACAGAATTGGGAACAGCTAATCAGAGATATCCAAACAAATCTCCTAAATCAATTCAAGGAGAATAAAGGAAAATATGGCTAAAGAGATAAAGGATATTAAGAAGACAATGTGTGAGCATAAAGAATTTGAAAGCATAAAAGGAAACAACAGAAATTATGGGTATGAAAGACATAAAAGAGGAGATTAAAAATCACTAGAGGGGAGTTCCAGGAAGATGGTGTTAGAGGAGGTCAGCAGGGTGCAACACACTTACAAAAACAATGGAAGAAGCTGTCCAAATGAGCTGCTTAGGGGATCTGTAGACCAGGGGAATGCCACACACATTGTTCAGGAGAGAATGGGGACAGAGAGAAGAAGAGGCTGAAAGGATAACCGTGAATTATTTGTTCTCACAACTGGGAATGGTGCCCATCTCCTGTCCTTAAGGCAAACAACTATAGTAAAACCCACGGATGATGGTAGCCAACTGAAAAGGGAATGAGCTTATTCTACCATGGGAAGAAAGAGGGTGTAAAGAGCTGAGTGTGGTTTCTCTTCCACAAGTTTAAACAACAGGGACCTACTTTGAATAGTGGCTCTAACTGACTCAGAAACTCTAGCCCATGGAAGTTGAAAAAAACCACCTCTGTGGAAAGGTTCTCTGAAGAGTGCCACCTGCTTGCAGGCTGGAAAAGTGAAGGAAGATGAGGCTTTTTGCAGTCTCTCAACCCTATCCCCAGGCCCCAATGGAGCTGGTCTGTGCCCCATTAGTGAGTCCGTAGCCCTGTTTTTATAAGATAATGAAGGCAATTTTAAAAGTTTTAGAAAAAGTTGAACAAAAAATTCGAGGAGAGCTTGTGAAATGAAACCACTAGGCAAGAGAGAAAAATTGACCGTAAGAGTAAACTCTCCAACATAATCAGATGCCTAGACATCAGCAAAAAATTACAAGCCATACTAAGAAACAGTTAGAGAAGGTCCAGCCAAAGGAACAAATTAAAAATCCTCATGAGATACAGGATTTAAAACAATGAGTCAGAGATGTTCACACAAATTTCCTATACCAAATCAAGGAGTTGAAGGAAAATATGGCTAAAAAGACAAAAAATAATAAGAAGACACTGAGTGAGCATAAAGAAAAATTTGAAAGCTTGCAACGAAAAGTAATAGAGCTTATGGGAATTAAAAATGCAATGGATGAGATTAAAACTACATTAGAGGCATATAACAGAAGATTTGAATTGGCTGAGGACCAATATATGAATTAGAAAACAGAGTATCTGAACTTGAAAAGTCAGAAGAAAAGAAAGAGAAAAGAATGGAAAAAATTGAACAGGGTTTCAGGAAATTATATGACAGCACAGGATTCACAAACATATGCATTATGGGTGTACCAGAAGGAGAACAGGAAATTCTGTTCTGATATTATGAAAGACATAAATATCAATATCCAAGAAGGACAACAAACACCAAACAGAATAATTTCTAATAGACCCATGCCTAGACATCACCTATTTAGAATGTCAAATGCCAGAGATAAAGAAAGGATTCTGAATGCAACAAGAAAAAGGCAATTCATCACATACAAGGGAAGTGCAATTAAGACTAAGTGCCAATCTCTCATTAGAAAACATGGAAGCAAGAAGGCAGTGGTATGATATACTTAAGGAACTGAAAGAGAAGAACTACCAGCCAAGCATTCTTTACTAAGCAAAACTGGTATTCAAAAATGAGGGTAAGTTTAAAGTCTTCATAGATAAACAAAAACTGAGTTTGTCACCAAGAGACTGGATTTTCAAGTGATACTAAAGGGAGTGCTGCAGCATGAAAGTAAAAGACAGGGAAGAGAGGATTAGAGAAGACTGTAGAAATAAAGTTTATTAGAAAGGGTAACTAAAAGAGTAAAAAGAGAGATAATAGTAAAATATAACAATGGAAAGCCAAAGGATAAAATGGATGAGATAAGTAATGCCTTTACAATAATAACACTGAACATTAATGGATTGAGCTCCCCAATCAAAAGACACAGAATGATATAAAGAATAAAAAAATATGAGCCATCAATATGCTGTCTATAAGAGACTCACCTTAGATGTAAGGACATAATCAGATTGAAAGTGAAAGGTTGGGAAAAGATTCCACACAAATAGTAACCAAAAAAGATATGAAGTAGTGATACTAATATCAGATAAAATAGATTTTAAATACAAAACTGTTATAAGAAATGAAAAAGGTCATTATATATTAATTAAAGGGGCAATTCATCAAGAAGAAATAACAATAATAAATATTTACATATCTAAGCTGGGTGCCCCAAAATATATGAGACACACACTGGCAAAACTGAAGGAAGAAATAGACATCTGTATAATAATAGTTGGATACTTCAATATACTACTCCCGGATAGATAAGGAAACAGAGAGCCTGAAAAATATGATAAATGAACTAGACTGCACAGGCATTTATAGAACATTACCTCCCCAAAGAGCAAGATATACATTCTTCTCAAGGCCTCATGGATCTTTCTCCAGGATAGACCATATGCTGGGTCAAAAAACAGGTTTCAATAAGTTTAAAAAGATTGAAGTTATACAAATGACTTTCTTTGATCATAATGGAATGAAGCTGGAAATCAATAACAGGCAGAAAAAAGTGAAAATTCACAAATCTATGGAGATTAAACAATAAAATCTTAAATAATCAGTGGGTCAAAGAAGAAATTCCAAGAGAAATCAGTAAATATCTAAGAACAAATGAAAATGAGAACACAACACATCAAAACCTATGGAATGCAGGGAAGACAGGGCTGAGAGGTAAATTTATAGCCCTCAATGCTTACATTAAAAAAGAAGAAAGAGCTAAAATCAAAGACCTGGATGAACTAGAAAAAGTAGAGCAAACTCATTCCAAAGCATGCAGAAGAAAAGAAAGAACAAAAATTAGAGCAGAAATAAATGAAATCAAGAACAAAATAACAATAAAGACTCAATGAAACCAAAACTTGGTTCTTCAAGAAGATCAACAAAATTGACAAACCCATAACTAGACTGACAGAGAAAAAAAATAGAGAAGATGCAAATAAATAAAGTCAGATATGAGAAGGGGGCTTTACCATAAAAATAAAAGTGATAATAAGAGGATACTTTGAACATCTGTATGCCAAAAAAGAAGACAATGTAGATGAAATAGACAAATTCTTAGAAACACATGAACAACCTACACTGAACCTAGAAGAAATAGAAGACCACAACAAACCAATCACAAATAAAGAGATTGAAACAATCATCAACAATCCCCCAAAAATGAAAAGCCCAGGACTAGATAGCTTCACAAGTAAATTCTACCAATCATTCAAAGAAGATTTAACTCCAATATTGCACAAATGCTTCAAAAAAATTGAACAGGAGGGAATGCTACCAAACTCATTCTATGACACCAACATCACTCTAATACCAAAGCAAGATAAAGATACCACGAAAAAAGAAAATTACAGACCAATTTATATAATGAATGTAGATGCAAAATCCTCAACAAAATACTTGCTGAGCAAATCCAAAAGCATATTAAAAGAATTATGCATCACAATCAAGTGAGTTTTATGTCAGGTATGCAAGGGTAGTTCAACATAAGAAAATAAATCAGTACAATACACCAGATTAATAAATCAAAGTAGAAAAAGCACATAATCATTTCAATTGATACAGAAAAGGCATTTGACAAGATACAGCATCCTTTCTTGATAAAACACGCATTCCAAAAGATGGGAATAGAAGGACACTTTCTCAACATGATAAAGTGCATATATGAGAAAACCACATTAACATTGTACTCAATGGTGAAAGGCTGAAAGCTTTTCTGCTGAGGTCAGGAACAAGACCAGGATGCCAACTGTCAACACTGTTATTCAATATTGTGTTAGAAGTTCTAACTAGATCAATTAGGCAAGAAAAAGAAATAAAAAGCACCCAAATAGGAAAGGAAGAAGTAAAATTTTGCAATTTGCTGATGATTTGGCCCTATACCTAGAAAATCCCAAAAAATTTACAACAAAGCTCCTAGAGCTAAAAAATTAATTCAGCAAAATGGCAAGGTACAAGATCAACACCCAAAAATAATTTATATTCCTATACATTAGTAATGTGCAATCCAAGGAGGAAGTCAGAAAAGAATTCCATTTACAATAGTGACTAAAAGAATCAAATATTTAGGAATAAATTTAACCTAGGTCATAAAGGACCTATATTAAAAAAACTACAAAACACTGCTTAAAGAAACCAAAGAAGACCTACATAAATGGAAGGATATTCCATGTTCATGGATTGGATGACTAAATATCAAGATGTCAATTCTACCCAAGCTGATTTACAGATTCAATACAATCCCAATAAAATTTCCAACAGTCTTCTTTGCAGAAATGGAAAAGCCAATTTTCAAATTTATTTGGAAGGGTAAGGGGCCCTGAATAGTCAAAAATATCTTTAAAAAGAACAAATTTGGGCTTTTTTGTCTTCCTGAGTTTAAAGCACATTACATTGCTATAGTAGTAAAAAAAAAAAAATAGCAATGGTACTGGCACAAAGAATGACATATTGACCAATGGAATTGAATTAAGAGTTCAGAAATAAAACCTCACATCTATGGTCAAGTGATTTTTGAACACGCTGTCAAACCCACCGAGCTGGGTCAGAACAGTCTATTCAAGAAATGATGCTGTGAGAACTGGATATCCATATCTTAAAGAAAGAAATCTGACCCCTATTTCATACCTTATACAAAAATTCACTCAAAATCAATCAAAGACCTAAATATAAAAGTTAGAACCATAAAACTCCTAGAAGAAAATGTAGGGAAACATCTTCAAGATCTTGTGGTAGGTGGTATTTTCTTAACTCTTACACCCAAAGCATGAACAAGGAAAGAAAAATGGGACCTAATCAAAATTAAACACTTCTCTGCTTCAAATGACTTCATCAAGAAGGTGAAAAGGCAGCCTACTCAATGGGAGAAAATTTTTGGAAACCACATATCGCATAAGGGTTTGATTTCCATGTTATATAAAGAGATACTACAACTCGAGGATAAAAAGACAAGGAATCCAATTTAAAAATGGGCAAAAGACTTGAAAACACATCTCTCCAAAGAGGAAATACAAATGGCCAAAAAGCACATGAAAAGATTCTCAAAATCACATAGCTATTAGGAAAGTACAGATCAAAACTACAAAGAGATATCACTTCATGCCTTATGGAATGGCCTTTATTAAACAAATAGAAAACTACAAGTGCTGAAGAAGACATAGAGAAATAGGAACACTCCTTCATTGTTGGTGGGAATGTAAAATGGTGCAACCTCTATGGAAGATACTTTGGCAGTTCAGGAAGCTAAATATAGACCTGCTGTATGACCCACCAATCCCGCTACTAAGAATATATCCAGAAGAACTGAAAGCAAGGATGCAAACTGACATTTGCACATCAATGTTCATATCAGAATTATTTACAATTGCTAAAAGATGGATACGATCCAAGTACCCATCAACTGACGAATGGATGAACAAAATGTGCTACATACATACTGTCTTAGTTTGCTAAAGGTTGCCAATGCAAAATACCAGAAATAGGTTGGCTTTTATAATGGGAAGTTACTAGATTAAAAATGTACAGTTCTGAGGTTTTTAAAATGTCCAAATGAAGGCATCAGGTGATGCTGTCTCACCAAAGGTTGGCAGCTGGTGATCCTGGACTCCTGCCACATGGCAAGGTAAAATATCAGCTGGTCTCTGCCTTCTACTCTAGGCTCACTTTCCCCTCAAGTGCAGCTGTTGGTGATCAGGCATATGAATCATCTCTCACCCCTCCTTGAGGCCTTGTCTTTTTGAGGGTCTTAGGGGCCTCTTTCTGTGCCTCTGTACTCTGCTGATTCCAGTAGCCTCTGGCCTCTCTTTCAACCTCACAGAGTTTCCCTGTGTTTCTGTGGCTGCAGGCAATCATGGTATCCTCTCTCACAAGGAAGGGTAAAATGGTGCTCTTCCAACCCCTCTCTTTTCCATTTATATAGGACTCCAATAAAGGATTAAGACCCACCCTGGATCCTGCAATCTGATCAAAGGCCCTTAACTGAAGTGATCTAATAAAAAGTGATGTAATCAAAAGGTTCCTTAACTGAATCTAATCAAAATCTCCCACATAAATAGGTTTACATGCACATGAAAGGGTTGGCTTAAGAACATAATTTTCTGGGGTCCAAAAAAACTCAAACCAGCACATATATGATGGAATGTTATTCAGCTGTTAGAAGAAATGAAGTTGGAATGCATATAACAACACGGATCAGTACTGAGGAATTATGTTGGGTGAAATAAGCCAGACACAAAAGGACAAATAATGCATCATTTCACCAACATGAACTAAATAAGATATGAGTAAACTCATGGAGTTAAACTATAGAGTATAGTTACTAGGAGATAGAATGTGGGTTGAGAAGGGGGAGCTGATGCTGAATGTACATAGAATTTTTAATAAGGTTGATTATAAATGTGTGGAAATAGAGTTGATGGTAATACGTTACAGTGAGTATAACTGCTGATTTATAAATGTGATTGTGGCTGAAAGGGGTAGTCTAGGGATGTAAATGTTAATTGAAAGAAAGTTAGAGGATAATATAGGGAATGCATATCAGTGATTTTGGTGGTGGGTTAGGATTGTGGTTAATAGTACAAATACAAGAATGTTTTCCTATTACAACGTGTTAAGAAGGTGGTGATACATGGGGAAATACAACTAATGTAATTTATGGACTACAGTTAACAGTAATACAATATAACAGTAATATAATATAATATTTAGCCCCCAATGTCAAAGAAGGCACTATATTAATGCTAAGTGTCAACAATGGGGGCTATAAGGAGATATGGGCTTTTTCCTTTTGGAGTAAAGAAAATGTCCTAAAATTGACTGAAGTGATTACAGCACAACTCTGTGATGAAACTGAAGGTCACAGAGTGTACCCTTCGAAAAGACTGTACAAGGCATGGGACTGTAAAACACAGTGAACCCCGCAGTGGATGATGGGCTGTTTAACAGTACAAATACTGGAACGTTCTCTCATGAACTAAAACAAATATACAATACTAATACATGGTGATAATAATAGGGTGGTTTGTGGGAAAATACACAAATGCAAGCTATGGATTATAGTTAGTAGTAATATTATGAGGTTGTTCTTTCAACATTTGTAACAAATGTTCCACAACAAAGCAAGGTGTTGGTGGTGGGTGATGTATGGTAATCCTATATGGTATGCATAACTATTTTGTAAACTCACAACTTCTCTAATAAAAAATACACTAGAGGCATACAACAGCATATTTGAACAGGCAGAAGAAAGAATCAGTGAACTAGAAGACAGGACAATTAAAATCTTACAGACTGAAGAAAAGATGGAGAAAAGAATGGAAAAAAATTGAGGAGACTTTCAGGGAGTTGAATGACAGCACGACGCACACAAAAATACATGTTATGGGTGTTAAAATCTTACAGACAGAAGAAAAGATGGAGAAAAGAATGGAAAAAAATTTAGGAGACTCTCAGGGAGTTGAATGACAGCACGAAGCACACAAAAATACATGTTATGGGTGTTCCAGAAGGAGAAAAGAAAGGAAAAAGAGCAGAAAGAATATCTGAGGGAATAATAACCAAAAATTTGCCAACTCTTTTGAAAGACATTAATGCACATGTCAAGAAGCACAATGTACTCCAAACAGAATAAATCCTAATAGACCTACTCTGAGACACATACTAATCAGCATGCCAAATGCCAAAGATAAAGAGAGAATTATGAAAGCAGGAAAAGAAAAGTGAGTCATCAAATACAAGGGATCCGTAATAAGTCTAAGTGCCAATTTCTCATCAGAAACCAGGGAGGTGAGAAGGCAGTGGTATGATATATTTAAGGTACTAAAAGAGAAAAACTGTCAGTCAAAAATTCTATATCCTGCAAAACTGCCCTTCAAAAATGAGACAGAATTTAAAATATTCACAGATAAACAGAAACTGAGAGAAGTTTTCAACAAGACCTGCCTTACAAGAAATACTAAAGGGACTTCTGCAGGTCCAAAGGAAAAGACCAGAGACTAAGATCTGTAGTAGAGTGAAGAAATGAAGATTATCAGTAAGGGTAACTAAAAGGGTAAAAAGAGAGACAAAAAAAGATATGCCATATAACAACCAAAGGATAAAATGGCTGGAGTAAGTACTGCATTTACACTAATAACTTGGAATACTAAAGGATTAAGCTCCTGAATCAAAAGACACAGATTGGCAGAATGAATAAAAAAGTATGATCTACCTCTATGCTTTTTTCAAGAGACTCACTTTAGACTAAAAGGCAAAAATGGGTTGAAAGTGAAAGGTTGAAATACAATATTCTATGCAAACAGTAAGCAAAAAACAGCTGAGGTAGGTATATTAATATCAGGCAAAATAAGCTTTAAATGCAAAATTGTTACAAGAGACAAAGAAAGACACTGCATATTGATAAAAGGGGCAATCCATCAAGAAGAAATAATAATCATAAGTATTTATGCACCTAACCATGGTGCCCAAAACATATGAGGCAAACACTGGCAAAAGGGAAGAGAGAAATATACATCTCTACAATAATTTTAAGTTGGTATCTTCATATCTCAATCTCAACAAAAGAAAGAATATCTAGACAGAGGATAAATATGGAAACAGAGAACTTGAATAATATGATAAATTAACTAGGCTGAACAGACATAGAACATTGCACCCCAAACAGCAGGATATACATGCTTCTCAAGTGCATAGAGATCATTCTCCAGGATAGACCACATATTGAGTCACAAAACAATTAAAAAGATTGAAAGTTACAAAGGACTTTCTCTGTCAATAATGGAATGAAGCTGGAAATCAATAAGAGGTGGAGAGCTGGAAAATTCACAAATTTTGGAAGGTAAACACACACTCTTAATTAGTGGGTTAAAGGAGAAATTGCAATATCAAAACTTATGGGATGCAGTGCAGGTAGTGCAGAAAGGGAAATTTATAGCACTAAATTCTTACAGTAAAAAAAGAAGACAGAGCTAAGTTGAAGACCTTACTGCACATCTGGAAGAACTAGAAAAAGAATAGCAAACAAATCCCAAATGAAGGAAAAGGAAAGAAATAACAAAGATCAGAGCAGAAATAAATGAAATTGAGAATTAAAAAAAACAACAGAGAGAATTGACAAAACCAAGAGTTGGTTCTTTGAGAAGATCAAGAAAATTGACAAACCTTTTCCTAGACTAACAAAGATAAAAGAGAGAAGATGCAACAAAAAAAGGATAAGAGGAAGATCTGTGAACAACTGTAGGACAATATAGTAGACAACCTAGATGAAATGGACAAATTTCTAGAAACACACAAATAACGTGTACTAACTGAAAGAATAAATAGAAGATCTCCACAGACGAATAACTTGTGAAGAAATTGAATCAGTCATTAAAAAGCTCTCAACAAAGAAAAGCACAGAACCAGGTGGCTTCACAGGAGAATTTTACTAAATATTCCAAGAAGAATTAACAGCAATCCTGCTTAAATAGGAGGGAAGATTCCCTAATTCATTCTATGAGGCCAACATCACCCTCATGCCAAAGCCAGATAAAGATGCCAAAAGAAAGAAAAGTTACAGAACTACTTTTCTTATGAATACAGATGCAAAAATCCTCAACAAAATACTAGCAAACTGAATCCAACAGCACATTAAAAGAATTAAATACCATGATCAAGTGGGATTTATTATAGTATGCAAGGGTGGTTCCATATTAGAAAATCAATTAATGTAATACACCACATTAACAATATGAAGGGAAAAAACACATGATCATCTCAGTTGATGCAGACAAGGCATTTGACAAAATCTAGCACTCATTCTTGATAAAATCACTTAGGAAACTAGGAGTAGAAGGAAACTTCCTCAACATAATAAAGGGTATATATTTAAAACTCACCGTTAACATCACATTTAATGGTGAAAGACTGACAGCTTTCCCTCTAAAATCAGTTTTACACATCAAAGGACTTTATTAAGAAAGTCAAAAGACAACCTACACAATGGGAGAAAATATTTGGAAACCACATATCTGATAAGGGTTTGATTTCCAGAATATATATAAAAAAAAAATCCCACAATAAATCCTGTCCCTTGGCTGTGGGTTTCCCGAGCATTTGGCCTCAACTGAGCTTTCTCTTGCTGCCCTTCCAGAGGGTGGCTGTGTGTCCAGCTGCCCAGCCCCTCAGGGGTTAGGCAGTCTCAGGGCCAAGGTCTGGCTCTCAGTTGACAAGTTGTTATGAATTGAATCCTGTCCCCCAAAAGACATGTTCAAGCCCTAAC
>JAQZBX010002375.1:0-40151 GCA_029593785.1 Cabassous unicinctus | reverse complement strand
GAGAGGATACGGAGGAATAGGAACACTCATTTATTGCTGGTAGGAATGCAAAATGGTGCAACCACTGTGGAAGACAATGTGGCAGTTCCTCAGGAAGCTAAATATAGAATTATCATATGATATGGCAATCCTGCTCTGCTACTAGGTATATACCCAGAGGAACTGAAAGTAGGGACTCAAACAGATATTTGCACACTGATGTTTATAGCAGCTTTATTCTCAATTGCCAAAAGATGGAAGCAACCCAAGTGTCCATCAACCAATGAATGGTTAAACAAAATGTGGTATAAAACACAATGATATATTATTCAGCTGTAAAAAGGAATGATGTCCTGATGCATACAACATGGATGAACCCTGAGGACATCTGTTGAGTGAAATAAGCCTGACACAAAAGGACAAATATTGTATGATTTCGCTGTTATAAACTAATTCTAATCAGCACAGCCATAGAGTTAGAATCCTAGAACATATTTTACCAGGAGATAGATTTGGGTTAGAGAATGGAGAGTTGATGCTTAACTTGTACAGAATTTTTATTTAGGCTGATGGTAATGGTTTGGAAATGGAAGGTGGTGATGGTAGCACCATATCGCAAGTGTAATCAACAGCACTGAACTGTACAGGTGAATGTGGTTAAAAGAGGTAACTTTAGGATGTATATATTACTAGAATAGAAATTAAAAGACAAAACATAGGACTACACAATACAATGAACCCTATTGTAGACGACAGACTATAGTTAATAGGACAAGTATAAGAATGTTTTTTCATGAATTATAACAAATGTGCAACACTAGTACAAGGTAGTAATAATAGGGTGATAAATGTGGGAAAAAAGCTAATGTAAATAATGAAAAAAAACCCCATAGGACTGTACAACACAGTCAACCCTAATATAAATTATGGGATATAGTTATGTTAGAATTATAATAAAACTCTTTCATTAATTTTAACAAATCTATCACACTAATGCAAGATATTAATAATAGGGGGTATATGGGTTCTCTGTCTTTTCTGCATGAATTTTCTTTAAACTTCCAAGTTCTCTAAAAAAAAGAATTGTTTTTATGAATAAAAAGAAAAGATAATGCAAGGAAGTATATTTTTGACCTTAAATGTTTTTCTAAAAACATGAACCAAAAATACAAATCACAAGGTGAAATATTTGCATATTTTGACTGCACCAAAATAAGAATTTCTGTTCAAGAAATGGCACCATGGTCAGAGTTAACAAATAGGTGACAGATGAGAAAAAGATCTACCCTAATAAGAAATTAATATCAAGACTAAACAAGAAATTCCAGCAGATAAGCAAGAAAATGATAGAAAACAAAGTAGAAATTGGCAAAGACATAATTAGCCAATTCAGAGATGAGTAATATTGAAGAGCTGACAAGTATTTGAAGGGACCCTCAACCTCAGCTGAAAAAGAGAAAGAGAGAGAGAGAAAGAAGGAGAAAAGAGGAAGAGTGGGAGAAAGAGAAAATCTATATATTTCTATCAGATTGATCAAAATTAGAACTTCAATTATTACCAAGTGTTGGCAAGAACGGGGATGGCGGGATTGGAATAAAACTTTTCCATGCCCTGCTTGAAAGAATGTAAACTGTTTCAGCCAATCTGGAGAGAAAAATCTGGCAGTATTTAGTGAAATCATGTATGAAAATACCTGATGAGGTAGCAATCCCATTGTAGGATGTATAGGAACACTCTGCCACAGGTTTATAAGAAGACATGTATGGGTTATTTATGACAGCGTTGTATGTGGATGGTAATGTGGCATGGGAAGCCATTTGAAGGTTCATCATCAGGAACCAGGGAATAAGCAACATCTGATGAATGCACATAATGAAATATTATGCAGTAGTTGGAAATAGTGAACTCAATGCACAGACATCACTCTTAATAACATAGCTTAGAAGGAAATTGTAAGAAATAGAATAATAATTGTAGCACAGTATCACTTTTTCAAATTAAAGACTCTTACACCAAACACATAGATTTTATACATACAAAGCCAAGGATGTATATCGTTCTCATTAGAGTGGGTGCTGTAAAAGGGAGGGAATGAGAATGAGTAGCTGAAAGAAGGTATAAATAAAATATGTTTTAGTTTCCTAGGGTGCTCAAGAAAAGACCATGAAATGGGTTGGATTATACAATGTGAATTTATTTGCTTATGGTTTTGAGGCTAAAAGAAAGTCTAAATCAAGCATCATCAAGGTGATACTGTGGCATTCCATGGCTGGCTGTCGGCGATCCTAGGGTCCTTAGATTGTCACATGCTGGACTCTTTCTTCTCTTCTGAGTTTAGCTTCTTGCGTTCTGTGGCTTTTTCTCTCTGTGACTGATTTTTATTCTCTTATAAAGGACTCCATTAACAGGATTAAGACCCATCCTGATTGGGCTGGGTCACACCTTAACTGCAGTAACCTCATCAAAAGGTCCTACTTACAATGGGTTCACATGCACAGGAACGGACTGAATTTAAGAACATTTTTTTCTGGAGTACAAACAGCTTCAAACTACCACAATATAAAATAAGAGAAGGGCCTTTCATTGGATGATGATGCATGTCTTCATAATGAAGAGTATGATTAACTTCTATTTCCACATTTAAGAGTGTATTCTTTACACCTACCATAAATAAAAACTACTGCCATATATCAATAGCCCAACATTTTATACATGTGCCTAAAGAGAAGTTGAGACTTCCAAATAAAAAAAAAGGTTTAGTTATTTTTATTCATAGGCATAATCAAATCCATTTTTTATTCCTCTTTACACATATTTAGGCTTAATCTGAAAATAACTCATGTCTCAAGATCTGATCAGACAAATCTCCTCTAGCTGGTTATCCTGACACAGAATCAGCATATCAAAAATACCTCAAGTAATATGGAATATTCTGATTGGTAATATATTTTCTCATATCTTGCATTAAATCTTTCCTATGGGATGCATTTGTTGCAATGATCCTTACTGACTTCTCTGGAAGATCAAAGTTTAGTCTGAAATGGGACATTTCTGCATTGTACAGATAATATTCATCATGGTCAGAAACTTAAACTTATTAAATGCCTAAATCATACATATCAAGAAGGTATTTAGAGGGGTGGATTCTGGAAAGATGGTGGCATAGGAAGCTGCATGAATAAGTCCCTCTACCAGAACAACTATTAAACAGGCAGGAACTGTCTGAATCACTATTTTGAAACTCTGTAGTCTAGTAGAATATCGTGCAGCAACCAGGGAAGAGCGGGAGGAAGAGGCTGGTAAATCACAGTAAATACCAGTAAATTACACTCTCTGGGTATCAGCTACTGTTGCCCATCCTCCAGTGTCATGGCAGGCTGCAGTGAGGTACTCAACACCAGCCCCTGGTGCAGCTTGCTGGTGCCAGAGTGGGATATAACTAGAACCCCAAAATACAGGGATATGTGGTCTGATCGCTGATGATTGTTTTGATTAGCTACTTCAGATCACTGGGGCCCTAGCTCTGAGGGTGGCTATTGTTTCAACCTACCCCAGGCAAAAGAGGCAGAGAAAACTTTAGGCCAAATCAAGAAAATGTAGCTTCAAAGAACCATAGGAGAAACTCCTGGCAAGCTTGCTGTCCCCTCCCTCCCCAGGGCAGTGTGGAGCTAGCAAGGGCTCCCTTTGTAGGTACCTGGCTTTGTTCTGGCTGAAAAAGACTGACCTGAAAACTCTTCTCCTGCTTGCCGCCACCCCCCACCGAATTTGCACTCCAGGCAAAAGCAGCTTGAGGCAGTGGAAGCAGTGTTAAGAACAGTTGAGTCCAGTGGCCTGGGACAAAGGCTTACATAATTTAAGTCCTATGGTAGAGCACCCAGGTGAGGGAGAAGGTCTGTTTCCTAGGGAGCTGAGGTGGCATTCAAACAAGCAACTCCTAAGGGCACTAGCAAGCACAAGCCCAGGACAACACAGATCCAGAAAAGACAGGGAGGATCCTGCACTATGTCTTTGCCTTGGGCTGACCTTCTTGATAGGATCGATGAACTCTGAAGGAGAGTAACAGACAATGAAAAGCCAATTTGCAAAGATTCTGAAAGGTATTTTTGCATTGGTTTGTTTGGTTTTGCTACATTCATGAAAATCTCTGCCACATCACTAGGCTGAATACAAACTTAAAAAAAAGACAGCTCAGCGGCTAAATCCTGGAGTTAATATTTTAAAATATTAAAATGTACAGTGTGCAATAAAAGAATAAAAGACAAACAAAGAAACATGAAATGATGGTCCATCTAAAAGAATAGGATAAAAATTCAAAAAGCATCAATAAAGAAGATTAGACTTTGGACACACCAACAAAGATTTTTTTAAAATTATCTTCAATATACTCAAGTAGAGGAAGGAAAATACAGAGAAAAAATGACAGGATATCAGGAAAATAATTAAATAATATGAGAATCTTAATAAAGATATAAGAATTTGATAAAGAAATGAAACAAAACTACTAGAGTTGAAGACCACAATAACTGAAATGGAAAATTCCCATGAGGGTTTCAACAACAGATTGGAGCTGGCAGAAGAAAGCAGAGCAAACTCAAATACAAGACAATTGAAATGAGTCAGGCTGAGGAGCATTAAAAAAAAAAAAAACTAGAAAAAGTGAAAATAGCCTAAGGGACACGTGGGACACCCATCAAGCAAACCACTATGAGCATTATGGGAGTCCCAGAGGGAGAAGAAGGAGAGAAAGGAGCAGAAAGTATATACAAAGAAATAATGACAGAAAATTTCCTAAACTTGGCAAAAGACATGAATGTGCACATCCAAGAAGCCTATCGAACACCAAAGAGGATAAACTTGAAGAGAAACATGCCCAGACACATGGTGGTCACACAGTCAAATGCAAATGACAAGTTGAGAGTTTGAAAAGCTGCAAGAGAAAAGCAACGTATTATTTACAAGGGAGTCCCAATTAACTAAGTGCCAATTTCTCATATGAAACCATGGAGTCAAGGAGGCAGTGGGCTGAAATATTTAAATTACTGAGAGAACACAATTGCCAACCAAGAATTTTATATCTGTTGACACTTATTTTTTAAAATGAGGGAGAAATTAAGACATTCCCAGATAAGCAAAATCTAAGGGAGTTCACCACCACTAGACCTGCCCTCCAAGATATGCTAAAGGGAGTTCTTTAGATTGAACAGAAATGACACTACACAGTAGATCAAAGCAGCATAAATAAATAAAGATCTCCAATAAAGATAATCATTTGTGCAATTATAAATGATGGTATTGTATTGTATTTTTGGGTATGTAACTCCATTTCTTTTTACAGATGCTAAAATGCAAATGCATAAAAAGTAATGATAAAGCCATAGTTTTGGACATACAACGTAAAAAGATAATTTGTAACAAGTACAAAAAAGATGGGGAATGGGAGGTTATAGGAACAGTGTATGTGTATGCCATCGAAGTTAAGGTGGTATTAAATAAAAATGATTTTTATATATTTAGGATGTTCAATTTTAACTCCATGATAACCACAAAGAAAATATGTGAAAAATATATCCAAAAAGAAATGAAAAGGGACACATTATGGTACAATACAAAAAATCAAATAAATATGAAAGTAGGCATTAATGGTAGAATTGAGGGTTAAAAAAGGTCTAAGACTTGTGAAGACTACTTAGAAATGACAAAAGGAAGCCTGGCACTATAAGCAATTACTTTAAAAGGAAATGGATTAAATTCTCAAGTCAAAAGGCAGAGATGGGCAGACTGGATAAAAAAGCATGGCCCAACTATATTCTGTTTACAAGAGACTCAATTTAAATTCTAAGACATAATCAGGTTGAAAGTGAAAGAATGGAAAAGATATATATATATGCAAGTAGCAACCAAAAGAGAACTGGGGTAGCTATGCTAATATCAGGTAAAATAGACTCTAAATCAAAAACTGTTACAAGAGACAAAGAAGGGCATTATATACTAACAAAAGGGTCAATTCAACCAGAAGGCATAACAATTATAAATAGATATGCATCTAAGGACAGAGCCCCAATATATGAGCAGATATTGCCAAATTTGAAGGAAGAAATAGATGGGTCGATGCTAATAGTAGGAGATTTTAATACATCAATTTCAATAATGGATAAAACATCTAGACAGAAGATCAATAAGGAAATCGAAGACTTGAATGATACTCTAAACCAGCTATATCTAACAAACATATATAGAACAGTTCACCCAAAAGCAGCAGAATACACATTCTTCTCCAGTGCACATGGATCATTCTCCAGGATAGACCACGTTAGGTCACAAAACAAATCTCACCAAATTTAAAAATATTAAAATCTTACAATGTATATTCTCTGACTACAATGGAATGAAAATAGAAATCAATAACAGAGGAAGAAAAGGAATATTCACAGATATGTGGAAATTAAACAACATATTCTTAAACAACCAATGGGTCAAAGAAGAAATCACAAGGGCAAGTAGGAAATATCTTGAGGCAAATGAAAATGAAAACATAACATACTGAAATTTATGGATGTAGCAAAGGCAGTGCTGAGAGGGGAAAACTTAAATGCTCACATTAGAAAAGAAGAACGAGCTGAAATCAGAAACCTAACCTCAAAACTGTAGGATCTAGAAAAAGAAGTGCATCCCTAAACCCAAAGAGAGCAGAAAGAAGGAAATAACAAAGATTAGAGGGAGATAAATGAAATAGAGATTTAAAAAACAATAGAGAAAATGAGCACAATCAAAAGTTGGTTCTTAGAAAAGATCAATAAAATTCACAGACCTTTACCTAGACTCACAAAGAAAAAAAGAGCGAGGACACAAATAACTAAAATCAGAAATGAAAAGGGGGACAATACCCACTGAAATAAAAAAGGATACTATGAACTGTAAGCCAACAAATTAGATAACCTAGATGAAATAGACACATTTCTAGGAACACACAAACTACCTATACTGACTCAAAGAAGAAACAGAAGATCTCCACAAACAAATAAGTAGTAAAGAGATTGAATCAGTAATGAGAAACCTCCCAACAAAGAAAAGCACAAAAACAGATCACTTCACAGGGGAATTTTACCAAACATTCCAAGAAGAATTAACAATAATCCTGCTCAAACTCTTCCAAAAAATTGAAGAGGAGGGAAACACTCCCTAACTCCTTCTTTGAGACCAGCACCACCCTCATACCAAACCCAGATAAAGATGTCACAAGAAAAGAAAGTTACAGACCAATATCTCTTATGGACATAAATACACAAATCCTCAACAAAATACTAGCAAACTGAATCCAACAGCATATTAAAAGAATAATACACCATGATCAAGTGGGATTTATTCCAGTATGCAAGGGTGGGTCCACATAAGAAAATCAATTAATGTAATACACCACATTAACAATATGAAGGGGAAAAAACACCACATGATCATCTCAGTTGATGCAGACAAGGCTAATAAACTAATTCAGAAAAGTGGTGGGGTACAAGATCAACATGCAAAATATCAGTATTGTTTCTATATAGTAGTAATGAACAATTGGAAGAAGAAATCAGAAAAACTCCATTTACAATAGAGATAAAAAAAGAATCAACTATTTATGAATAAATCTAACCAAGGATGTAAAGAATTTGTACACAGAAAACTATAAAACATTGCTAAAAGAAATAAAATAGACCTAAATAAATGGAAGGACATTGCATGTTCATGTATTGGAAGACTAAATACTGTTAAGATGTCAGTTATACTCAAAGTGCTTTACAGATTCAATGCAATCCCAATCAAAATTTCCTCAGCCTTCTTTGCAGAAATAGAAAAGTCAATCAACAAATTTGTATGGAACGGTAAGGAAACCCAAATTGCCCAAGCCATCTTGAAAAAGAAGAACAAAGTTGGAGTCACACTTCCTGATCTTAAAACTTATTACAAATCCACAATCAAAACTGCATGATACAGGCCAAGTTCAGTCATATAGACAAACAGAATTAAATTGAGAGTTCAGAAATCAATTCTTATATTTAGCGCAAACTGATTTTTGTCAAGGTTGCCATGTTCACTGAATTGGGAAAGAACAGTCTCTTCAATAAATTGTGCTGGGAAAACTGGGTGTCCATATGCAAAAGAATGAAGGTAGAACCCTACCTCACACCATATGCAAAAATCAACTCAAAACAGATCAAAGACCTAAATATAAGAAACAGAACTATGAAATTCTTAGGAGAAAATATAGGGAGACAATCTTCAGGACCTTGTGTTAGGCAATAGTTTCATAGACTTTATACCCAAAGCAAAAGCAACAAAAGAAAAAAAAAAATGGAACCTCATCAAAATTAAAAGCTTTTGTGCATCAAAGGAATTTTATCATGAAAGTAAAAATACAACCTATACAATGGGAGAAAATATTTGGAGACCACATATCCAATAAGGGTTTAATATCCAGAATATATAAAGAAATCCAACAACTCAACAGCAAAATGACAAGCCAGTCAATTAAAAATTAGGTAAAAGTCTCAAATATACATTTCTCCAAAGAAGACATATAAATGGCCAGTAGACACATGAAAAGATGCTCAACATCATTAGCCATTAGGGAAATGCAAATCAAAACTACAATGTGATACCATTTTGCACCCCCTAGAATGGCTACTACTTAAAAAAGCAGAAATGACAAGTGTTGGAGAGGATGTGGAGAAATAGGAACACTCATTCATTGTTGAGGATGTAAATGGTACAGCCACTGTGGAAGACAATTTGACAGTTCCTCAGAAAGTTAAATATCCAAAAGAACTGAAAGGAGGGAATCAAACAGATATTTGCACACTGATATTCATAGTGGTATTATTCACAATTGCCAGAAGATGGAAGCAACCCAAGTGTACATCAACCAATGAAGAGATAAACAAAATATAGTGTATACACATCACAAAATATTATTCAGCCATAACAGGAATGAAGTTCTGGTTTATGTGACAATATGGACGAACTTGAAGACATTATGTTGAGTGAAATAAGGCAGACACAAAGGGACAAATATTTTTTCAACTTACTGATAAGAAATAATTAGAATAAGCAAATTCATAGAATCAGAAACTAGATTATAGGTTATCAGGGGCCTGGGTTGGGGTAGGGAATGGGGAGTTTGTGCTTAAATTGTACCGTGTTTCTGTTTGGGATAATGGAAAAGTTGTGGTAATGGATGGTGGTGATAGTAGCATAACACTTTGAGCATAACTTAACAGCACTGAAATATATATGCACATGTGGTTAATAGGGGAAAGTTTAGGTTGTATATATAGTAATAGAACGAAATTTTTTTTTTTTTTTAAAGATCTTTAGCCCAAAGTCGTCATTAGTGCCTCTTGTGGACATTATTCAAATAATGCTTAAAACACAAATGATTTCTTGGGTCATTTTCATCTTTATCCACTCATTTTGGGCAACACTACCATCATCCAGCATGGGTCTCTACTTATAACTACATAGTATGCCTTGGGATGGTTCACAGATGCTTGTCCTAGTTTTTTCCTAGAGGCCCATGTGAAGGGTTCTCCTTTGTAAGAAAATGATCAGTCCCGCAATAGTGGAGTAAGTGAACAACCTAGAAATTTTGCTCTATATATCAGAAGAATCTGATTACATAGTAATATTGTTTCTTTCAGGTTTCAAGTATAGTACTATATAAGGTAAAGCCTCACAAATATCTTCAATATAGAATGAACTAAATGTTTTTCATTTTCAGCTAACTGTACGTCTATCTCAATAGAGAACATCATTTCTTATACCAATAGAGCTAAGTGCCAGAAAACCCATGGAACCTGACTAGAGTTCTGATGTTGCCTATGGTAGATTGTATAATTCAACACATTATCTGCCCCTCCTTTCCTTCACCACGCTTCCCACCCCTTGACTTTGGGCTTGACCACATGATATGCTTTGTCTAATGGGAATGTGAGGGAACATAACATCTGCACCATCAGAGCAGAAATTTAAATGTGATTGTGTCACTTTGCTGGGGCCCACTTGCTCCATCTTTGCAACAGGAGAACAGCAAGTCCTACATAGGACTATTCCTTTTGTCTGGGCTCCAAAATGAAAAGACACATGCTGCTGAGTGAAGCCAAGCAAAGCCCAGCAAAGTTCAGCAGAGCCAAGCCAAATGTAAGGTAAGGAAGAAAAAAAATTCTTGTTTTATGCCATTGAGATGGGGGACTTATTTGTTTTAACCTACCGAAAGCTGAGAAATTTATAGACTTACTGGGCGACAAAAAGTTATACCATCTATCGAAGGCATTTTAAGGATAATTCTTTTTTTTTCCTCTGAAGAATGTTGTCTTATTTAAGCTGCTGGTTCCTAAATCTATCTACTTTGAATTATATTAGTCTATCTCTCTTTATATATATATATATATATATATGTATGTGCATATACACATGTACATACATATATATCCTCAATTAAAATATCCTAGCACATTACAGATTGAGTCTAAAGTAAAGCATTCCAGTGATATGTTAATTTGGCCCCAAATCTTATACATATTGACCATGCATTAGAATGATGGAGAAGGGAATTTAAGTAGCTTTTAGGTGGAAAAGCCAGTGGGTGGCAAACTAGTAGTGAAACAGAACCCAGAAATACTCTCAGTTGTCACCATGTATACATCCCTCAAGCAGGTAAATCCTCCCAGTCATATGGTCAACCCTCTTCTGGTTTGATATTCACTAGACTTGCAGGGAATCACCAGAAATAAAATGCTGACATGTTTTTTATATTTTTATTTACTCTACACACATATCCCCCCATGGTTCCTAGTACCGGGCTTTGCAAATAATAGGCATTTAATAATGTTGATTACACAAGTGAAAGAATAAATGTATGCATGAGAAATTCATTATCTGTTGTTAAATGACATGCAAAGAAGAGGATGAGAGAAAATGTACATGATTTATATCCACTATTTGCCATCCCAGATACCTGTCTCTATATGCCATTTCTGATTTTGTCTTTGAATCCAGGATGGCAGCTGACCAGAGGGAAAGAGATTGCCAAGGAATATTGTTCTCTGGTGCTCACTTTGTCTTAAAAACCTTCACCATGGGTCTACTCTCCAGGAACATGCAGCTCTAGGCTGATAGATGCAGAACCAATAAGGAAGCCAAGTTAGGGAACTGAGAAGGAGAGGTAGAAGGAGCAACTAGTAACTGGCACTTTCCTTCCACTGGACTGTGAGTTCCTTCAGGTCAAGGAAGACACTGTGCTAGGTAGTGAGCATGCAAAAATGACAAAAGAACATGGTCCATGCCCTCCAAGAGCCTACACTCTGGTTGGGAAATGTATCATTAAGTGAATGAATACGGAATAAATTTATAATTAAAAACCATGATAAAAATATGCTATAAAAGAACTGTAAGCTACCATAAATTTAATGTACTTTTAAAAAATTTACTTTTTAGGGCCCTCATTTTATTCTTCTCTTCCCTAGAAATTTAGGGAGATTTATCAGTGACTTTGCTGAGTCAGATCAACAATTCAACCAAGTTTCCAATAATTCAGCTAAGTTTTAAACTTCTCTACTGTCAACAGAAATTTAATACCTGCATTTACCTGCCTAGAAGCAGACAAGGTCATGTGCATTTATCCTGAGGCAGAAGATAGAATGACTTTGCTTTTAAAAGCTGCAGGATCACTGCTAAATGGCATGGACACTCCTGACTAACTGAATGACTAGGCCCACAGCACAATTACCTTGGTGTCTTCAGATGGTTTAGCGCTCGAGTCACTCATTAGTCATATGGCCAATACACTATTTAATAGGTCAGTGGCATAACTTGCTAAATGGACAAGTATTTTATGCTCTCAGGTGTTTGCTGTGGGAGGAGAAAAGCTGTTTCAATTTTGTTTTAGTTTTTTAAGGAGAAATCTTTTGCCAAAGTGATCATCCTTGTAGAGACATGAAATGGAAAATGCTATTCATGACAGCTGCATAAGCTGATTTTGAGGGCAGGGTAGGTGGGCTTGGTGATAGATAAATGTATTTGTTCTTGGCAACAAATTTCTGAATTTCTACCAAGGTGTGGCATCCACTGTGCTTCCCAGGGTCCCAGATGCTGCCTAAAGAAGCTGGAAGATGCTATAGCCTACCTGTTGTCTCTCACAAAGTAGAGCATCAGGTCAACAAGGACAGATCACCAAGGAAGAGCTTTTCAGGATTTCCTGTTCTTGGCCACTAGACCCTACATCTAAGAAACATTAGTAAGAGCTTCCTAACCACCCTCAAGAGGCAAAGAACAGGAAAACACAAGATCTAGAAAATATAATATGAAACAGTCCATTCTAAAAGTATGTGATTGCTGTAACATTGTGAAGTAACCACTGGATACTCCTGAATTTAGGTTTGGTTGGCTATTACTTATAGTTGTGGAGTCTCCATTTTCAGTCCATTTACTCCTTAAAGGAAGAGTTCTCAGGAACATAACATTTTGTTTTTCTGTGAATAAATGCTGATTAATGAATGCCAACCAGACTCTCCTTCCTTTGTTCCCATCACAAACACTTCCTCCTCTTTCAAGACTTAGCTCAAATCTCACCTCATCACAGTAGAATCATCAGCCTCCCCAGGTAATTACTGGCCTCTCCTCTGTGTTCCTTGTTCACATCCCTGTTATTGTACTCATTATTTTAATACCATGGTTATTTATTTTGGTGTCTTTCTCCCTCTATACAATGATAATTTTTTTGAGACTATGTAACCTATCTTGTTCATTATCAAATTCCAAACTCCAAAGTATAGGCTGTTTCAAAGTACATGCTGATCAAATGTTTATGGAATTGAATTTAAATTTGGAGAGATAGTTTCTAATAGCACAGGATTCTGGGCTCTCAATCCTTTCCTTGATGCTATGCAGTGATAATATCTATAGATAGCCCAAAGTTGGCAAGGGATAGCAAATGCATTGGGTGCCAGAACCCTCCCAAATCTTGACAGCCTAGAAAAATAGGCTTAACCTTAGAAGATAAAGTTTAATAGAGATAATTATTAAATGCTAGGTCTGTCCTCCATCCAAAGTTCCAACCATACCAATATAAGGTAGAGGAAAAGTAGCTTATTGCCAACACATATAAATAAAGTTTTAGGGGGTTTTAGATGATATAAGCTAAGTCAACAGTGTAATGTGTTTGATAAACAGGTGTTGTGCTCATAGGTTGAATCACTAGAAATAAGATGTCCTCAGTGACAGAAGTTGTGGTCTTGGTCTAGAATGTACTATCTAGCTCACACACTGCTCAGATGTTCTGTTTTGGGCATAATACTCAGTAAAGGGGTTTAAAGGTATTCAAAAGTGAATAAATTGTACATGGACTTGAAATCACTCTATGTGTTGGCTGGCAGCAATGGAAATGTAGGGTTTGGAAAAGCAAAGATTCAGGGTTAATATGATGGTATGACAGTTCTCTTTAAATATTGTGGAAGAAGAACTAGGGGGCTTTTGTTTTGTTTGTTTCTTTTGTGTTTAATGACCCTTCATGACACAACAAGATTAGTGGATAAGTAACATCAATATACAAGATAAAGTTCTATGGTCAGACTTGACCAAGGATGGAAAATCAGCTTGTAGGACAGTGAGTTCCCTGTCACTGAGGGTGTTCATGCAGAAGGTGGACAGGCATCTGCAGGGAGAAGTGTCAGAAGGCCCACAGTACTGGTTCCTTCCACCAAAGATTCTCTGATTCTAAGTGCTTTGATTAATCAGGTAAATAAAATAGGAGGTTCCCTGGCTTCTATTTACAAGCTACATCATCTCAACACTTGAGCTTTTGTAATATTATGTCTCACTGGAAAGAATGAGTAGTCATAATGGTCTGCTATTTTACTAATAGATTAAAACAGCTAATTTTTTAGTAAAGCATTAAGAATCAAGCTTAACAAATTGTAACTTGAAAAGGCCTAAATCTTTCCCTAAGAACTAGAATTAATGTGAATATTCTCACTGTCCTGATTTTGTGATAATCAGGGTAGGCTAAACATTCACTATATTAGAAACCACACATGTGTCCCCAGACCTAGTTTTTCTCCCTAGGTCTGGTTTTTTAGAATGTTGGTGGTAAACTAAGCCTGATTTATTATATGACCATCCTGTATAGGAAATGCCTGTAACTCTAGGTATCTTTGGTCAATCTTAAGAGATATAACTGGGGGACGGATGTGGCTCAAATGGTTGGGCATCTGTCTCCCATATGGAGGGACCTGAGTTCGGTCCCCGGGACCTCCTGGTAAAAATTAAAAAAAGAAAAATATAGAAGGCGTGTGGGCCACCAGTCCCTGTGTGCGGGTGCGCCGCCAGGCCCCGTGAGCCACACAGCAACATGATGACGTAACTGGAGTGTGACACAAGGGAGAGCCAAGATGAGATGCGCCGAAAAACCAGAAACTAACGTGGTGCAGGTGGTAGAACGCCTCTCTCCTACATCGGAGGTTCCGAGGATCGAATCCCAGTGAAGACAGGAAGAGAAGGAAGAGAAGAGAGGGCAGGAAATGGACACAGAATCGCCCAGCGAATGGACACAGAAACAGCAAAAATGGGGGGGGGAGGGTAAAAATGGATAAAAGCAAATAAATAAATCCTTAAAAAAATGCATAGGGAGGAAGATACAGACTATAGTTAGTAGTAATACTTTTACGATGCTCTTTCATGATATGTTAACAAATGTTTCATAGCAATGCGGGGTGTTTGTGTGGGAGGAGTGATGTGTGGGAGCCCCGTATGATGTTATGTATGTTTGTTTTGTAGGTTCACAATGTTTGCTGAACACTTATAGTTTACGTATGTTCATGTATGAATGATGTACTTCAATAAATTGTTTTTTAAAAAAAGAACTAGATTAAAGTCTGTGTCCTAATTAATCTCTTCATAAGGTTACACTTCTGAAATTTTAGTTGTGACTGGAAGTCTGCATTTTACCTGGACAACTGCAGTTGCAGATTAATACTTTGATCCTTTTTGGTATAGCCACCTTTCTTCTGGAGTAGATTCAAATATGCAGTAAGAGGAAATTCATTTGAATCTGTTCCAGCTGGAAACCTCTTGTCATCTAGCTGCTGCTGCAAAGACATAATTTTGGTGGCTGAAACAACTGAATTTTTTCATCTTATCATTGCTAATGAAAATGTGTTCTACAAGTTTATGAGCCAAACCAGAACATTGTTACTAAGAAATGGAAGTAATTCGTCTTTTTCCTAAAGGGGAAAAAGAAACACAGACTTGCTCTGGTATCACCTAGCATTGAGTAACCAACATATTTTTCTGTACTCAAATTTTTATGGGAAAGAAGCAGATGGTAGAAATAAGCAATAAAGGCACACCTAGCAAGCTGATGTTAAGAATTCAGGGCAGAAGATGGGAAGGAGCAATTTTTAGACTATATCTTCTGGTCAGCAGAGATTTAACTTTCAAGCAGTGGAAATGACAATGAACAAAGAGATGAAGTTCTGAGTTCTGGGCCTCATTCTGAGATTGGCTCACTATATATGACATCAGCAAGTCAGTTTCTTCTCTAATAAGAAACAGAAACTAAAATTTCAAGGAGGAGAAACAGAATTTCAGAGAGGTCAAATAAAGTGTTATGGTCCAGGAGCTGCATCTAGATCATTAACAGCAAAGCTCATCTTATCCAATCTTACTGTATCTCTCAACCTCAAATAAAATGATGACTCTGATTCCTTTTCCATCTTCCTATACAGCATCTCTGAGGGAGAAAAAAGAAAATCAACATTTACTGAAAACAAATTTTGTTCTAGAAGAGGTCAGCAAACATTTTTGTAAAGAGCCAGATAGTAAATAATTTAGGCTTTGTTGGCTATATGGTCTCAGTTGTAATTACTTAACCCTTGTAGCACAAAAGCAGCTAAAGTCAATACGTAAATGAATGGGTGTGGCTATGTTCTAATAAAACTTTATTTTACAAAAAAAAAAATAGGTGGTAGTACAATAGCATCAAAAAGAATAAAACAATAATAAATAAATTTAATAAAAGAAATACAAGATTTGCCCACTGAAAATTACAAAACAATTGAAAGGAATTAAATAAGATCTAAATAAGTGGAAAGACATCCCATGTTCATAAATCAGAAGACTTGATATTGTTAGGATAGCATTATTCCCAATTCACAGGTTCAACACAATATCTACCAAAATCCCAGCTGGATTTTTGTCAGAAATCGTTAAGCTGACCCTAAAATGCATATGGAAATACCAGGGACCCGGAATAGCCAAAGACATCTTGAAAAAGAAGAGCAAAGTTGGAGGATTCACACTTTCTGATTTCAAAAGTTATTACAAAGCTACAATAACTGAGAAAGTATAGTACAAGCATAAGGCTAGACACAACCAATGGAATAAAAGTGAGAAGCCAAAAGTAAACTCTTACTTCTATGGTAATTGATTTTGAAAAGGGTTCCTAGACCATTCAATTGGCAAAAAGAATCGTTTTTTTCAACAAATGGTGCTGGGTCAAACTGGATAGCTACATGCCAAAGAGTGAAGTTAGACTCTTATCTCACAGACAAGAGTCTTATCTCACAGATAAGAGTGCAAAAATTAATTCAAAATGGATCAAAGACCTAAGTATAAGAGTTAAAACTATAAAACTCTTGGAAGAAAACAGGCATAATTCTTCATGACCTTGGATTAGACAGTGGTTTCTTAGATATCATAACAAAAGCATAAGCAACAAAAGAAAAAAGAGGTAAATCAGACTCAATTTTAAAAGCTTTTGTTCTTTAAAGGACACCATTAAGAAAGTGAAAAGAGAACCCACGGGATGGGAGAAAATATTTTCAAATCTTATATTTAATTAGGGATATGTATCCAGAATACATAAAGAACTGTTATAACTCAAAAAAAAAAAAAAACCAAATTGAAAAATGGGCCAAGGATTTGAATAAATATTTATCCAAAGAAAATATAAAAAATGGGCAGTAAGCACAGGAAAAGATGCTCAATGCCATTGGTCATTAGGGAATGCATATAAAACCACAATGAGATACCATTTCACACCCACTATGATGGCTAAAATAAAAATGTGAGAGGATCTAGAAAAATTGGAATCCTCATACACTGCTGGTAGGATTGTAAAACGGTGCAGTGACTTTAGAAAAAGTTTGGTAGTTCCTCAAAATGTTAAGCAAAGATGCTTTTATAACACAGCAAGTCTGCTCCTAGGTATACAACCAAGAGAAGTGAAAATATGTCATCATAAAAACCTGTACACGAATGTCCATAGCAGCATTATTCACAATAGTCAAAAGATGAAAACAACCCAAATGTTCCTCAACTAAGGAATGGATAAACAAAATGTGGCATATTCATAATAGAATATTATTTGACCATAAAAAGGAAGGAAGTATAGATACATGCTACAACATAGACGAGCCTTGAAACCATTATGCTAAATGAAATAATTCAGTCACAAGAGACCACATTTGAATGATTCAACCTATATGAAATGTAGAATAGATAAAGTCATAGAAATGTAAAGTAGATTACTGGTTGCCAGGGCCTGGGGAGAGGGAAGAATAGGAAATGACTGCTAACGGCATGGGGTTTCTTTTTGGGGTGAAGGAAATGTCCTGACATTAGATAGTAGTGATAGTTGCACAACTCTGTGATGGTAGTAAAAACCACTAAATTCTACACTTTGAAAGGGTGAATTTTATGGAAGGTGAATTATATATCAATAAAGTGGTTATAAAAACAAACACCAAGAGCCGGTAGTGGGGCAGATTTGGCCCAGTGGCTATTTGCTGATCCCTGTTCTAGATTCTTACATATTCTATCTTCTCGTCACTCATCTGTAAAATTATGGAATTGGACCAAATGTCCTCTAAGATTGTTTTCAGGTAAAACAAAATGAAATAAATAAAAAACTCTCTCTTTTTTTAAAAAAATTACATTCAGCATGAAGATCTTGAGGTACGATCTTGAGGTACCAGAAAATCTGTCATCAACCAAACAATTTATTTTAACATTTTTGCCAAGATAGAGTTGACAGATAGAAAAACAATTAACTATGGAGGTTATAAATACTACTTTTTGATGGCCATAATTAATCAATTTCCCAGAGTGCTGTACTGTCTGGGAGAGAAGGGGCAAGCAGAAAGGTCTCTAAGTCAGTATATTTTACAATATTGTAAGCGTGCTTCCTTTTCAGAACTTACTGAGGTTTTACATATATTGTAAACAACTGAAGAGAAATGTTTTCCTGAACTACTCCTCTGAGATTTTCTTATTTGGCTAAAAATTTTTAAGCTCATTTTAACAAGTTTTGGTTTTTTATACATACATAAAAACAGTCCTTGGGTTTCTTTACTGCACTATCTATACTACTCACTACCTTGGTGAGTCTTTCAGTCTTGAGGCTTTAAATACCATTTTCCAAGGTTACTCACAAAAACTTCAGTCATCTCTGTTTCCTCTCCTACAACTTATCCACTTGGCCAGGAAATTTTGGCTCTACCTTCAAAATGTTTCCAAACTCTGACCACCTTTAACTACCTCCGTGCCTACCACCCAGGTCTCTCATCATCTCCTACTTGGGTTCCTGCATGAGCTTCCTAATAGGTCACCCTGCTTTTGCCCTTCTGTACAGTCTACTCACTACAGAGCAACCAGCATGAGCTCCTCAAGTCCATCAGATCATTGCTTAAATCCCTGCAGAGGCTCCTGTTTCACTTGGACTAAGAGCCAAAGTCCTTAAAGTGGTCCACAAGGTTCTGTGGCCTGTCTCCCCCCTTACCTCACACACCCCTCTGGCCACACTGGCTTCCTTGCTGTGCTTTGACCACACCTGGAAACTTTCTCCCCAGGGACTTTGCTGCTGTTCCTTTGGTCTGGGCCTCTCTTCCACCAGACATTTGCTGGGCTAGATTCTTCACCCTCTTTGAATCTTTGCTCAAATTTCACCATCTTAAAGAGCCCTCCCTCCCCTGACCAACCTATTTAATATCGTGACCTCCCCCTCCCCCACCATATTCCTGATCCTCTAATCCTGCCCTACTTTTTCTTTTAATCCCTAGTCTTATCACTTTTCAGTATATTATATAATTTATGTGTACATTATGTTTATTGTTTTTTGTCTTTCTCCTCCTACAAGAACATAAGTTCTATGAGGGCAGGAATCTGCTTTGTTTGAGTAAGGCTTTCAAGTTCCTCAAACAGTGCCTGACATAATAGTCTCAACAATAGCTATTTGTTGAATGAGTAAACAAGCCAGCCATCTATATGTAAGGATTTAACCAGCATTTCTGTCATTAGCCAACACTCATGCTATCATTATTTAAAAGGATGCACTGCTGGGTCAGGTATCAAGCAGTGGCCACTAGTGATCCAGGCTTTTTGTCAGGGGGTTGCTTCCATTGATTTTGAAGCTTCTGGAAAAACAGAGATGATTATGTCATACTCACTTAAATCCTTTTTGAGGCAGGGGAGAATAATACTACAGGAAATCACAGATTCAGGTTTTTCAACAGCATGGCGCTGGAGGGAGTTTTTGTTTGTTTGTATTTTCAATCACAGGTCCCACTGAGAATCTGATGAAAACTATGGATCCTTGCCTAGCAAAACGCTCCTGTAAAATTTTGTGCACAAGTTCATGCCCTCCAGGAAATCACGGTCCCTGAGTTAGAATTTCCTGAATTCCAATACTTTTGGGATCATCCCCAAGAATAGTCAAATCTCTGTCAAGTTCAAGATCTACTGAGATTATGCAACATTGCTCAGAAATCCCATCCAATATTTAACAACGTTCCCTCTCAGCAAACTCTTCCTTATGTCTTTGTGAGGGCGGAATGAAAGAGCAGTAGGTACAATATGGTCCACCATCAGGAAAAGGGGAAATAGAAATATTCAGAGCTTTGAAAACTGCTGGCACCTAAAAGAGTCAGTGTTCAGAGCTTCAGAGGCCCAGAGTCACTGAATACGTCCTTGGTTCCATTGACATGGTAACCCTATGTTAGAAAGACGTGCTGGCTGCTTTTTGCCTTTGGAATTCAGCATTTTCTTATGTAGACAGTGCAAAAGTAAAGGAAATTGGAGAAACAATCAAGCTGCCAGTCCCACAGAGGAGCAGGGAGGAAGGATATAGAAACAGCAGTTAAAGGGAAAGCATCACTGGTCCTGGAGTTTGACTTGCTGCTGCTGCTGCTTTTCCCTGACACTTTACAGGAGGAAAATCTATCTCTTGCAAAGGCTGTTCCAGAGACCAAAGCATCATTTTGATGCCAAGTGAGCATATTGGTTGGGGGAAGGGAGAAGTGGATAATCAGAGAGCTGGATCATCAATGTAAACATTCAGCAAAAGGCAGCATTTACAGCTTTTGGTTAACACAACAAATACTTTTCCTTGGTTTGAAAACTGGGACTCGAATGGATGAAAATTTTATATACAGTAAAGGAAATATGATAGACTTAAGTCCTTTGTACCCAGAAGCACCTTGTTTAAAAGAACTTTCGAGAGTAGAAGATGCATAAGACATTCACAGCCTCTCTCTTTTCCCAAAGTCAGTTTTATTTTTGCTCATATGAAGGCTACCAAAGATTCCCAGGAACATGGGCAGGGAAGCACTGTGTATACTTTGCAGCTACCCGGTGATCAGCCTCCGCTGAGGTGAGCATTTACATTTAATTGTAAAGAGGGCTAATGGGTCTCTAATGTTATCCAGTAATTCCGAATACACTAAATAGACAGGAAAACAGGAAGAAAAATGCAGTTTTACCATTTGCTTCTGTCCCATTGGTGTACTATCACTAAAGCAGCTGATAATAGTCTCAGGATATTAAAGCAACAATTCTATTAATGTGGCGCACTTCCCAGGATTCCAAAACAAATATTGTCATTACTTCAGGACAATCCAACCTCTCTCTCTAAGGTAAGAAATGGATAGGAATCATTATTCTGTTAATGCTTCTCCTAGCCCCAGAATTTTTTAAGATATGGGAAAATAAGCAAAGAAATATTGGAATATTCATATAATATCATAATCATCACAATGTAAGTCAATAACAGACAGCTGTGGCTAGGATAAGTATTACTTTAATTGCTCCTGTAACACTGAATTGCACTAATTTCTTTATATGTATCTATTTTAGTCTGCTGTGCTGCCAAAAGAAATATACCAGAAATGGGTTGGTTTTACAATGGGGATTTATTAGCTTACAAGCTTACAGGTCTGAGGCATGAAAATGTCCATATCAAGGTCTCATTAGGCAATGTTTTCTCCCCAAAAACTGGCTGCCTGCAATCCTGGACCCTTCCATCACATGGTAAGGCACATGGCGGCATCTGCTGGTCTCTCCCTTCTCCTCTAGGTTTCACTGCTTTCAGCTTCTGGCTTCCATGGCTTTCTCCTTCTCTCTCTGAATTACATCCTCTTATAAAGGACTCCAGTAAGAGGATTAGGAGCTACCCTGGGCTACGCCTTAACTGAAGTAACCTAATCAAAAGGCCGTACTTAAAACAGGTTTACAAGCACAGGAATGGATTAGCTTTATTTAAGAACATGATTTTCTGGGGCCCATCCAGCTTCAAATCGTCATAGTATCTATGTATGTTTTGTGGGCAGGGACCGTGTCTTACTCATCTTAATTTCCTCTGCCATAGCACTGTCACTCACACACACTTGATTCTTGAATGAATGAATAAGCACGTGCATATGTGAGCACATTTGCATACACGTGCATGTACACACATACATGCTAAGGAGTACACAGGGGTGGCTCGTGATTCTAACTACCTGACTTCAAATATTCTTTGTTTTAATGACAGAAATATCAATAATCTCCATGGTGCTCAATGTTTAGCTCAAACTCTTTAAAGAGGGTAGGAAAAGAGCAATGCACTGTGACATCTTAATACTTCTCTCTCCTCTGATATCCAATAGCACTTAAGATTGACAGCATTTGTAGTAAGAGTTAATCATAATGGTACTGGTGTTATTACTTAAATATCCCATATGAATTGATTCTATCTCCTTGATGGGTTCAAGGTTGGTGAAGCATTCAGTTAAAAGCAACTCCAGGAGAGCAGATTCTGTGACTTAATAGTCTCTTGCACTCCCCACAGAACCCAGAAAAGAATTAGACATATTATAGGTGCCCTAACCATGTGCTGAATTGAAGAACTGCTAAGTTGAATCAAGCCCAAGGTCCATCCAGTTCCACAGCAACCACAGAAACTGAAGAATTTCAAAGAACAAATTTGTTTTTCATCTGTGTATTGTTTCTGGCTAATGTTGAAACATAACTAATTAACAACAAGATGGGTCTGTCTCTAACAAGAGCCTCAAGGCACAGGGTTGGAGGGTACATTTTTTCTCCTTGATAGCAACCACAACACTCTAGAGACACCCATTCCAATATTTTAATTCTATTATCTATCAGGCATTCTCAGACCATCCTGTTTAAAATAGCTCCCCTTAGCCTGCTTCATTTTCTTAGTTCACAGCATGTACCACTATCTGATACTATATTATGCATGTTTATTTGCATACTGTTAGTCTCCACTAAGGGAACTCCATGAGAGCAGGGAGTCTGTTCTGTTCTTCACTACCTCTCCAGTGCCCAGGAAAGAGTCTGGCATGTCAGAGGTTCTCAATAATTATTTATTTAATGATGTTGTTGAATTTATAAATGTTCACTCATTGAAAGTCATGCTACCTATTTGAAATCAGGCAGAGAGGTCTAGGAATGTGTTAGCTGCTTGATAATTACTAGACACACATATATACTCCCACTAAGCCCAAACAGAGGTCTTCAGGAAATGAACACCTAGGGATAAGGGTCATCTGAAAACAGCCTCATCCAGTGATCAGCAGAAAGAAGCAAAGCCAATCAGTATGAAAGATTTGGAAAGAGATTTGCTGCATTCTATTAATAATAATAATAATAATAAAAAGAATTGCTGCAAGTAAGCCAGATGAAGTAGAATGCCACGAAACTTACAGCAGATGGCACTAAAATATTAAACTATCATTTCCTTATGCTACAAGCTGAGCTCTATGTTAATGCTGATTACAGGAGTCAGTCTATTTAAAAATATGCAGAAGAATAATGAATCCTGTATTGTTAAATCATTCAGCTAAAAACAACTCCAAGCATTAACACATAATACACTTTTACACAAGGGCTATATTAATAGTATTCAGGCAAGGTTATGTCTAACAAAACCACCCAGAATAAGAAGGGGGAAAAAAAGCCCACAGTCTCAGAATCAGTTAAAAAAACAAGTTCAGTGTGGTAAAGCCGTGAAAATCTGCTTCTCTAGTCGCCATAGCAACAGCAGCAACCTTCAGACAGATGCTTTAAATCCAGATTTGTTCTTCTCCTTTCCAAATACCTTTGCATGATATTTTTAGATAATGTTGAAATACAACTAACATTGCAAAAGTGTAAACACACTGCCTGCTCCAATTGTTTCAGTATTAGACGGTAGCTCGTCATTTTTCTCACTTAACCCACAGTGGTGATGCCACCGTCACAGTTCAGCACCTGGCTCTCTGGGGATGCCCCAGAAAAATACTGTCAACTGAAAGTCAGGCTAAATAATATTTACAGGCTGGCATGTGCTATTCAGTTGGAGGGGAAGACACTCTGAAGATTTATAAACCATGCAAAGTAATCAGCATATTATCCATCTGCCTTGCAAATATTATTTAAGCCTTCCATCTAAAAAGAAGCCACAGAACATACTCGTTTATTTTCTTGCTGAATCTGAAGTGTAGAGACTCTCAAGTTCCAACTGCCAAGAAGTCAAGAAGAGAATTAAAAATAGAGCCATGTAATAGTTGAATTCTTTTGACTATTCTGTATGTTTGAAATTTTTCATAATCAGGTAAAATATGCGTCTCTGAGACTTTCTTTCCTCCACTGTAAAACTGGGACAGTAATAAAGCCCACCTCCCTGCATGCTGCAAGGAACCAGCGTGAGGAGGTCTGGAAAGTCCCTGGCACAGTGCTGGACACCTTGAGGACTCCACGAAAACAAGGCCAACTCCTACCTCTTTACCATTCTCTCCAGCTCATCCATCTTTTCAAATAAAAAGAAAAAAATATCGGGAAAAAAGAAACACATTCTGATTACTATAGAATATACAGAGAACTTTCCACTGCTCCATACCCTTACTCAGTTAATACAATTTAAAAATGGAACTTTAGAGATATTTGCTAATTGGCCAATTGAAATTTGACAACAGAAAAAAAAATGCAGAGGATTTTGGGTAGAATTTGAATACTGAATGGGCTTTAGACGATGTTATGGTATTTGTTTTATTAGATGTAGTGATGGCCCTGTGGTTATGCAAGAAACCTATTTTTAGCGATGGATTCTGAAGCACTTTGGGGTGAAATATCATGATGGCTATGACAATTTTTAAATGCTTCTCCCCAAAGTAGACAAAACAAATATGACAAAATATAATAACTGTTGAATTTTTAATCAGAACATGGAAGTTCATTATACTAGTATCTCTACTTTGCAATTTTCCAAACCATCTACTTAACATATTTTGAAAAAAAAATAGTACTACTTATTTTCAAATTATAGATATGAGTTAAAGAATTTGAAAAGCCAACCCTCACCACATCTTCTTTTAAGGATGATTAAAATACATACTCTTTTGTGTATGGCAATTATTTTTTGTCAGTGCTCAGGAAACACCGTGTGTAGACTTTTGGAGTAAGCTGATGCACAACTATTTTTGAAAACATGAAAATGGTGGAAAAAGAAGATGAAGCAAAATACACCAAACAAGCAAACTGTTAAAAAAGGAACTTCCCTAAAAAGAGAGAGAAATTCCACACCAATCCTGGTGCCAGTCCTCAAGCCTGTAGGGGGCCAGGCAAACAAGAGACTGCCATGGGTTGGGGACACACCAAAGCTCTCTCCCCACTTAAGAGAACTGAAAGTGTATGACAAAAATGGGAGAGCATTTTGAGAAAAATGGGCAGTCATCTGAAGCATTTTATGAAAGAAACACATAAATCCTCAAGGATTTGTCTATCCACAATAAATGGGCAATTTTGTATATATCATTCTGAGAACGTAATTAAGCCTTGCCCCCAAATATTATTTCAAATATTCCTAAAGAATCTGATCATTCTGAAGGTAGCTTTCCATAAAAATCATCACAGGGAGGAATCGTCTTTGTGTATAAAGGATTTCTTTGGGAAAGGGGGACAGGAGGCTGCTTCAAGCTTGACATAAATTCAGCCTTTTTTTCTGTTAAAGGAAAATGGCCCTAATAGTTTTATCTGCTAAAGTTCTATGGCCCCTGTCCTTGGTCTGTGTTGAGAGAAATTGATCCTGCTATGCTGGCCACAGGTGACAGGATCAGAGTTGGGGGCATAAGCTAAATGTTGAAGCTGAGGGAGAACAATGGCCCCTGAGGTGGGCTGTGCCGAGTGGGCTCCACACTGTACGGTGAGGAAGCAGTCTCCTCAGCACCACCACCACCCTGCCCCTTCCTCCAGGAACAGGAATGCTGAGTTCACTAAAGGAGGGCAGGGCTGTTGAAGGCGCCAAAATGAATAGCTGCTGCCATGATCATGGTCTCTAGGTCTGCCATATAGCCAGCCTTGGAGGCAGTAGGTCAGGGGGCTGACGAACTATGGAGGGCCCATCCATGCTGCCTCACAGTCTCTGGGAATCTTGAGTAACTTCCACAGCATCCCCCATTCATGAATGTAACTTGGGTCTATCTCTTTCTTATAGCCTTATCTAATACAGAAAATGTGATCCAGCCATGGCATATGATAATACAAACTATCATTTACAATGGGCCACGTCTTCCAACCTTTAAAAACATAATCAAACTAAATCTCATTACAATACTAGGGAATAGGGATTATTAATCACATTTCACAAATGAGGCTGGGGAAGTTTTAGGCTAGGAAGTGGTGGACCTGGGTTCAAACCCAAACCTTTCTTATTCCAGAGCTCCTGCCTTAACTACTATGCAATACTGCCTGTCTTTCTACCAAGCTTAATAATAAGCCCTGTTTTTAAATAAAGCATTCCCTGCAGAAAGTTTTCTACTTTTTTGGGTCCTAGGGTTCCAACAGACTGGTCTTGTGCAAATGCCAAACGCTCAGCATATAAAAAGCTGAACACAGGCCTACAGTGATGTCACCTTCTGCTTTGTCAACTCAAATCTATTATTGATTATGTCAGCAGAACCTCAGAAAACATCTCCCTACTGACTCCATTTGCCCTTTCCAGGGCTGATCACTCCAGGAACGCACAACAAAGAGGTAAATGTCTTCATAAGTAACAGTAGGGGATCCACACACAATGTTCTCTTCTTAATTGGTCTATTATTCTCTAACCTTTCACTGGACTCAACAACACTTAAATGAACTTTTGGAAAACAGCACAAGCTATAAAACACACTGACATACAATAAAATCTCATAATATACTTTAGTGGCTTCATCTAAATGTCTGGTGCCAAATTCAATTCTCATCAAAGATTTATTTATCCTAATTCTTATTAGGTAAGCATCATTGTAGACATTGGGGGATATAGCAGCAAACAAGTCTATGATCTCAAGGAATTGAAATTCTAGTTGGGGGAGTGTATTAGTCAGCCAAAGGGGTGCTGATGCAAAATACCAGAAATTGGTTGGCCTTTATAAAGGATATTTATTTGGGGTAGAAGCTTACAGTTACTGGGCCATAAAGCCTAAGTTTCTTCCCTCACCAAAGTCTGTTGCTAGGCTTAGCTCCTCTGTTTCCTCCACAAGGTCAACTGTAGACTATCAGGAAAACGGCTCGCTTTTCTTCTCCCGGGGCCTTCTCTCCAACATCAAAACTCCAACATCAAAACTTCTCCAACACTGTCCTTTGCCATTTCTTTTATCTTGGAGACCCCACCCACCAAGGGGTGAGGCTCAACGCCCTATTGACGTTGCCCAGTCAACATCCTAATCATAACTTAATCATGCCCAGATTAACAGACCAGTTTACAAGCATAATTCAATATATATTTTTAGAATTCTTAATTACATCAAACTGCCAAACGGCTACAGGGAGACAGACAATAAACAAAGTAAACAAATTCACATATAATAGAAGAGATGATGATAAGTTCTATGAAGATATAAGACAAGATGATTGTGCAAGGGGTCTGTGATAAGGACTTACTTCTCATCAAATCTCTAGTGTGCCCCCATGGATCAAGGTAGAGTCATGTTACTAATTTTGGCCGATAGGCCACAAGCAGAAGTGACATGTGTCATTTACAGAAGGAGGCTTTTAAGAGCTAGTGTGCTCCTTCCAGCTCTCTCTTCCCTGGCCTGGCAACCTGAGAAGCCATATGTTGGTATTCAGTGGCACAGGAGGAAGCAGCCTGGATCCCTTTGTAACTGGATAAAGGGGAGCCTCCACTAACTAGCATCAGATTTTGTGTGAGCTAGAAATAAACTGTTATTGAGCTAAGCCATTGAGATTTAGGGATTTGTTACTGCAATATGGTCTAAATAACAGAGCCAAAAACAAGTATGGAATGAGAGGACTGTGGGAAGATGGTGGAGTAGGGAGTTCCAGGACTCAGTCCTTCCACTAAAACAGCTATTAAATGGCAAGAACTGTCTGATACAACTATTTTGCATCTCTGGAGGTCAGAAGAATACTGTATAGCATCAAGGGAAGAGCGGGAGGAAAAGTCTGATAAATCACAGCAAAGAACAGTAATTGCTCCCTCTGTGTGGTGGCTACCAGTGCCCATCCCCCACTCTTGTGTCAAGCCAGTGAGGGTTGCAGCCCCTAGCTAGCTTGCTAGTGACAGAAAGGGACAAGAAAACCCTATTCCCCAAGAACATGGGTGGGCCTGGGTGATCACTGATAAGCAAATTCAGATATGTGGGGGGTCTGTCTCTGAGGGCAGCTTTTGTTTTACCCTATCCTTGATAAAAGCAGCAGCAGCCATAGTTTCAGTCCTCCCCAGACAGGGGCTGCAGCAGTCAGGGTGGAGATGTAAAGATGCTGTATTTCCTCAGGGTTGTGGGGGAAAGTTATTTGAAGGGCTGCATTTGCTAAGCAAGCCAGGAAAGCTCACCTTTGGGGAGCTGTTGGAGAAGCTCTTGGCACCCTTCCTGATCTCTTTCCAGGGACACTTTGGGCCTGGTCTGTATCCCTTTTGTGGGTCCCTGGCACTGTTTTGGCTAGGAAAAATTGATTTGAGAAAGTCCTCTCCAGTGTGCCCCGCCTTCCCAGAATTTGTCAAACTGGCAAAAGCAGCTCAAGACAATGAAGAGAATGTGGAAACTATAGAGCAGACAATCTAGAGCCAAGGTCTGCTGGCTTCAAACACCCAGGAGAGGGAGATTGTCTCCTGGGAAACAGAGGGGACAAACAAACTCCTGTAAACAGGAAAACACCAAAACAACTCACAAGCAAAAGCCCAGGACAAGACAGAGGCCCAGAAAGACAGGGAAAACCATGCATAGTGCATTTGCCTTGGGAAGATCTTCCTGACAGGAGGGCTAAAGGAAAAAAGTCTCTGCCTTATCACCAGCTTATAAAATCAAGAAAAAGATATTCCAGGTAATAAATCACAGAGTTAACATTTTTAAATGTTATGGTTTACAGTGTGTGACAAATGAGTACAAGACAAACAAAGAAACAGGAAATGATGGCCCATCCAAAGGAAGGGTGGAAAAATCTAGAAAACATCATTAATTGAAGAAGAGAATGTAGACATCCTGAACAAAGCCTTTAAAAAATGATCTTAAAAACACTCAAGAAGATGAAGAAAAATACAGAGAATATGAGAGTCTTAGTAAAGAGATTGAAAATTTAAAAAGGAACAAAACAGAACTACTGGAGTTGAAGAAAACAATAACTGAAATGAAAAATTCCCAGGAGGGGATCATGAGCTGGTTGGAGTTGACAGAAGAAAGAATAAATGAACTTGAAGACAAGACACATGAAATGAGTTAGGCTGAGAAGCAGAAATAAAAAAGAGTTATTAAAAATGAAAATAGCCTAGGACACCTCTGGGGCTCCATCAAGTACACCAACATATGTATTATGGGAGTCCCAGAAGGCAAAGAAAGAAATACAGGGGTAGAAGAAATATTCAAAGAAGTAATGACAGAGAACATCCAAAATTTAGCAAAAGGTATGAATATGTACATCCAAGAAGTCCAGAGAACACCAAACAGGGTAAACGTGATGAAAAATATGCCCCATCATATATTGATCACAATATCAAATGCAAGGACAAGGAGAGAGTTATGAAAGTTGCAAGTAAAAAGCAATGTGTTGTGTACAAGGGAGTCCCAATAAGATTGAGTGTCAATTTCTCATCAGAAACCATGGAGGCAAGAAGGCAGTGGGCTGAAATATTTAAAGTATTGAAAGAAAACAACTGCCAGCCAGGAATTTCATTCCTGGTGAGACCACCTTTCAAAAACGAGGAAGAAATTAAGACATTCTCAGATAAACAAAAGCTAAGGGAGTTCATCACCACTAGACCTGCCCTACAAGCAAAGTTAAAGAGAGTTCTTCAGACTGAAAGGAAAGGACACTAGATAGTGGTTCAAAGCAGCTTAAAGAAATAAAGACCTGTAGTAAAGGTATCCATTTGGGTAATTTAAATGCCAGAATTATTGTAGTGTATTGTTTGTTTTTTTAACTACATTTCTTACTTCCTACAAGTGCAAATGCATAAAAAGTAATGATAAAATCTATGTTTTTGGACATATAATATACAAAGATATAAGTGGCAACAAGTATAAAAAAGGTAAGAGTAGCAGAGGGGTATAGGAAAAGTATATGTGCATGCTACTGAAGATAAGTTGGTATCAAACCAAATATGATTGCTATATATTTAGGATGTTAAATTTTAACCCCATGGTAACCACAAGTAAAACAGATGAAAAATATATCCAGATAGAAATGGAAAGGCATCAAATCAGGTACAACACAAAAAAATCAAATAAATATAAATGTAGGAATTAACGTAGGTAAGGGACAAAAAAGGTATACAACTTCCAAAGGATAAATAGCAAAATGGCTGAAGAAAGTCATATTATTAATAGTGACTTTAAATGTTGTGGCAGTTTGAGATGATTTATGAATCCCAAAAAGAGAAAAATTCTGTTTGTAAACTAATCTATTCCTCTGGATGTGATACCCTTTGATTAGGGGCCTTTGATTAGATTACCTATTAAGACTGATTTAGGGTTTTTGATTTGACTACATCAGGGGGTGTGACTCAGGTTGGGTCCCAGCGCCTTTCTGGATCTGATATAAATGGACACTCACTGAGACAGACAAAGGAAGAGAGCTCTGTTGTTTTTTATCCTGCCATGTAACAGAAAGGAGAAGGCTCAAACAGCTGAGGCCCCAGGGAGAGATAAGCCATTTTGCCTGATAGCTTACAGCTGAAATTGGGAAGCAAGCAGAACTGAGACTGATACAGAAGGCCCAGAAAGAAACAAGCCCTATACCAGGAGAGAGAGGACTACAGGATCCCTTAAGCACAAAGCCTCAAGAGGCTGGGTCCACAGAGCTCAAGAAGAAGAAACCCAGAGGGGAAGGAGAGACCAGGCAGAGATCACCCACTACTTTGATGAGAAAGCATCTCTTATGGTGCCTTGAGTTGGACTTTCCATGGCCTTTGGACTGTAAGCTTTTACCCAAAATAAATAACTTTTATAAAAGCCAACAGATTTCTGGTACTTTGCATAGGCACCCATTTGGCAGACTAATACAAATGTAAATGTATTTAACTCTCCAGTCAAATGGCAGAGATTGGCAAAATGGATTAAAAAAAAAAAAGCATGGTCCTACTATATGCTGTCTCCAAGAGAATCACCTTAAATTCAAAGATACAAGCAGGTCTAGGGTGAAAGGATAGAAAAAATATACCATGCAAGTAGTAACCAAAAGAGAGCAGGTGTGACTATACTAATATCATATAAAATAGACTTTAAGTAAAAAACAGTTATGAGAGACAAAGATGGACATAATATCCTAATAAAGGGAACAATTCAACAGGAAACTGTAATGAGTGTAAAATATATACACAGTTAACCATCTAGTCAGAAAAGCAATAAGAAAGTATAAGATTTGAATGATACTCTAAACCAACTAGACCTAAAAGACATATACAGAATACTTCACTCAACAAAAACAGAATATATATTCTTTCAGAGTACACATAGATCATTCTCTAGGATAGACCACATGTTAGGTCACAAAACAAATCTCAATACATTAAAAAATATTGAAATCATACAATGTGCTTTCTCCAATCAAAAAAGAATGAAACTAGGAATCAACAGGGGAGAAATGGAGAATTCACAAATATGTGGAAATTAAACAATATATCCTAAAACAGGCAATGAGTTAAACAGGAAATCAGAAATGTAATTACAAAATATCTTGAGTTGAATGAAAATGAAAATGCAACATACCAAAACTTATCAGATGCAGTGAAAGCAGAGCTGAGAGGGAAATTTATGGCTATAAATGCTTAAATTAAAAAAGAAGAAAGACTTAAAATTAGAGACCTAACCTCAATACAGGAAGAACGAGAAAAAGAAGAGCAAAGTAAACCCAAAGTGAGCAGAAGGAAGGAAATAAAGATTAGAATTGAGATAAATGAAGTAGAAAACAAACAACAACAACAAAAAAAAAAACAATAGAAAGAACCAACAAAGCCAAATGTTGGTTCTTTGGAAAGATCAATAAAATTGACAAACTGTTAGCTAGACTGACAAAGAAAAAAAGAGAGAGGACACAAATAACTAAAATCAGAATTTAAAAGGGGGACATTACGACTGACCCTGCTGAAATAAAAATGACTATAAAGAGGATATTATGAACAACTCTATACCAGTAAATTAGATAACTTAGGTGAAATGGCCAAATTCTTAGAAATACACAAACTTCCTACATCGACTCAAGAAGAAACAGAAGTTCTCAACAAACCAATTACTAGCAAAGAGATTTAATCAGTAATCAAAAATTTCCCAACAAAGAAAAGCACAGGAACAGATGGTTTCACAGTGGAATTCTACCAAACATTCCAAGAAGAATTAACATCAATCCTGCTCAAACTCTTCCAAAAAAATTAGAGGAGAAAACATGACTTAACTCATTCTATGATGCCAACATAACCCTCACACCAAAGCCAAATAAAGACATTACAAGAAAAGAAAACTACAGACCAATATCTCTCATGAATAAAGATGCAAAAATTCTCAACAAAATACTATCAAACTGAATCCAATAGCATATTAAAATAATAACACACCATGATCAAGTGGGACTTATCCCTGGTATGCAAGGATGGTTCCACATAAGAAAAATCAATTAATGTAATACACCACATTAACAGACTGAAGGGAAAAACCACATGATAATCTCAATTGAGGCAGAAAAGACATGTGAGAAAATCCAGAGCCCTTTTGGATAAAAAAAGAACACTAGGAATAGAAGGAAACTTCCTCAACATGAAAAGCCCACAGCTAATCTCCTAATTAATGATGAAGGGCTGAAAGCTTTCCTTCTATGATCAGGAACAAGACAAGGATGTCCACTGTTACCACTGTTTTTCAACGTTGTACTGGAAGTTCTTGCCAGAGAAATTAGGCAAGAAAAAGAAATAAAAGACATCCAAATTAGCAAGAAAGAAGCAAAACCTTCCCTATTTGCAGATGATATGATCCTATATACAAAAAATCCTGAAAATCCACAACAAAGCTCCTAGAGCTAATAAGTTAATTCAGCAAGTGGCAAGGTACAGGGTCAATACCCAAAATCACTAATGTTTCTATAAACAAGCAATGAACAATGAGAACAAGAATTCAAGAGAAGAAAAAAAAAAAAACAACTCCATTTAAAATAGCAACTAAACAAATCAAATATCTAGAAATAAATCTAACCAAGGATGTAAAGGACTTGTACATGGAAAACTAAAAAGCATTGCTTAAGAAAATCAAAGATCTAAATAAATGAAGTTCATTCTGTGTTCCTGGATTGGAAGACTAAAATATTATTAAGATGGTAATACTATCCAAAGCAATTTATAGATTCAACATAACCTCAATCAAAATTCCAACAACCTTCTTTGCAGAAATGGAAAATCCAATCATCAAATTTATATTGAAGGGTAAGGGGCCCTGAATAGCTAAAGCCATCTTGAATAAGAAGAATAAAGTTGGAGGACTCACACTTCCCAATCTAAAAACTTATTTTACAAAGCCACAGTAATCAAAATAACCTGGTACTAGCACAAGGATAGACATATAGACCAATGGATTCAAACTGAGTGTTCAGACATCAATCTTCATATTTATAAATTTTCACTGGAGATGTTCTTGGATAGTTCCATCCTATTGGGGAGATAGGTGCATCATTGCCTGGCAAGTATAGAACTGGAGCAAGAAGAGTGATTATTCTCATTGGAAATTTCCATCATGCTTTGGCAGCCTATGGACTGTTCTTTACTCTAAGGAACATTGATTGCTCAGAACACATAAAAAAGAGTTGTTTTATCATATTAAACCTGTATAGTGTACTCTAAGAAACAGAGAGCATGAAGGGCCCCAATAAAAGAGGACACAAGGAATATGTTTTTAAAGGGAAGCAGGGAGAGCACAGAAGCACTGGGCTCCAAAGTTGAAGCCTTGAGTAGCTGAGGGACAGCACTGAGGCAGGGAACACATTAATGGTAGGAAGGTAGGGGACACCAAAATACTGTGCCTATTTCCCAATTTTGCCTGGAATTAGTCCTAATTAGATGGACTTCTGGAATTATCCCAGTGATATATATCACAAAAACGTTTAAAGCTTCTTCTGTCATGAACTTGATGGTCACTACCAGGGCTGCTGCTTGCTTTGCACAACTCCAGAGGGCAGCAGCTTCCCACCTCGTGGTTATTATAGACTTGATTAGTTTTCATGACAATGTTTCAGAAGGTAGTAATAAAATATCTTGAGGACAGGTTTGTCTCCTTTTAATTTGCTCCTTCTAGCAGTGGGGCTGATCAGCTCCTCAAAGGAGAGTACAGAGGACGCAGGAATAGGGAAGGAAAAAGCAAGTCTTGTAAAACTATGCAACTATGGGACATATGTTCCAACATACTTTCCAAGTATAAATCTTTCCCAACCTCACATTACATCATGAGTTATCATATTAGTCGGGATAATGCTGGCTACAGTAACAAATAACATCAAATTTTCAGTGGCTTGACACAGGAGAAATTAATTTTTTACTAACTTAATAGACCAGAGTAAGTGTTCATTAGCAGCTTTCCTCCAGGTAGTGCGTCAGGGACCCAGGTTCCTTCCATTTTGTGCCTTTGCCAACCTCTAGGTCTTGTTATCACCACTCTAATAGGAAAGGGAAAGAGAAGGCACAACTGCATCTTATCCACGTTGCCCCAGATGGGACCCACATTGCCTCCACTCCCATTCTGCTGATAAGAACTAGGCTCATGGCATTCCCTAGGTGCAAGGAGGACTGGGAAATACTGGCCCTGATTAAGCAGCCACTTCCCAGGAACAACAATATACTATGAAAGAGGAAGTATCAATCTGGTGGAAAGTTGCCCACCTTTGCCAGTAACAAAATGGGCATCATATAAATAGCAAGGGCAAAGTTTTGCACAGTGGGAGAGATGAAACTTACAGTTCAGGTGAATGATCTTATATCTCATTCTAGAGGCAAATCAGTGAAGATCTGACAGATGAAGGGTAAAGCTGAAACCTGAAAGATGCCTCTTTTGCAGAAGACTTTGCCCTCAGTCTCCATGGTTCAGTTCAGGGGCTTTCTATCAACAAGGCTGCCAATGATTTTAGCCACACTAGTGGGTTTTTAGGGAAAGACATGGTCTTCATGGGAACCAGAATGTAAACCATGAGATGATTTATAAATCAAAGTCATAGCCAAGATTTTGGGCTTTGGAACTATAACACAGCTTAGAGGAATATATAAAATCTACACAAAATTTCAGGATTCTGTTTTCAGAGGAAGAATAAAAGGCATAAAAATGTGGACCTCAACAAAGGGAAGAGAAAGTAAACAAAAGAGACAAATTGACAATGAGATTATTTATTTATATCAAGATTAACTAGAATCAATTTATTTATGATTTTCTTTATTTCTAAACATTTTTGAAAACTCTGAGTCTATGGAAAATTGATTCAACCATCAACTGGCTAGGCTAAATTTTCAAAAAATTATTTTCAGGGGATTAGACAGAATTTCCAGCTTATTGATCCATGCTACCACTTGAATTAGTTGTGCACACTCTGTGTCATAAATTTCTATTTGCATCAAGATACATTTATGGGGAAGCGGGAGTGGCTCAGTCGATAGAGGCCCCGTTTACCATATGGGAGGCCCCGGGTTCGCTTCCCGGGGCCTCCTTGTGAGAGCAGGCTGGCCCGCACAGCGCGAGGGGCTGATGCAGCGGGACCTCACAGCAAGGGGAAGATAAGCAGACACGGAGAAGACACACAGCATATGGACACAGCAAGCACAAGCAGCAAGGGGGGGGATAAATAAATAAATAAATAAATAAATAAATCTTAAAAAAAAAAAAAGATACATTTATGATATTAAATCTTATATCTCCAAATTCTATAGCAATTTGACATAGAAAAGCATTTAGCTTTGCTCATAAACAAGACAACCACCTGGACTGAGAGTTGAGTTAGGAGATCTTATTTTCAATCCTAGTTCTGCCACTTCAGCGATGTCACCTTGAACAATTTACTGTACCTCAATTCAGTAATGAGGGTATTGATCCAAAAGCTCCAACTAGCAGGAAACTCTGATTCAGAAATTCTGAATGGTTATATTAATTGTGGCAAAAACTGTTACCCATTTAGGGATATTTTTTGAAACTCTGTCTTTATGTTTGTTCCAAGGAAAATGTGAATGGTGATTTAAATGATCGAACAAAAAGCATGTAAATCCAAGGCCATGTGGACATTGTAAAGTAATTCAAAGACATATTTTCTTACATTATAACCCAGGAGATCTGATTATAAATTTCAAATCATGGTGGCTTGATGTGAGATTAAAAAGTAGAGGTTGGATATTTTCATCATAACCACAGGATGGCAACAGATATTAACCAGTGAGTGGAGATAATCAATTAGAAAGCTTCTCTGCATTTTTAGGTGTAGAATCAAACAAATCTCCTGGAGATGTTAGGGGAAGTAAGCAATAGTGAATTGAAAGCAAAAGAATTAGGTGTTGTTACACATACACTGTTTTTGCAAGAGTTTTTTGTGCAGATAATCCCCCCAAGATTTCACAGCCTTGCCAAGAGTTGTAAGAAAATGAAGGATCTGCCAGAAGGGAAGCGTTCAGCCAGAATGCTGCATTTTTTGAAATATGCAGCTATAAACCGAATTATTTGGTAGTAATTTAGTTTTGTTCTTGAGTAATAAGATCAAGCTTGTTTCTCCCCATTTGTGACTGGAAGCATACATCTCAACCCCACCCTCAGGCTTTCTCCCTCTACTCTGAATTCCCCAAGCTTCTGAACAGAGGCCAATGTGAGGACTCATCTGAACCAGGAGGCTCCAAACTACTAGGGAAGTGAGTAATTAGCTCCTCTGGGTCCTCAACACCTCCTTCTGGGGCCTTTGTTCTGGAGGCTTTGTGGGGTGGAGACATGGTAGAGCAGGGGTTCTTAACAAGGGGTCTGTGAGCTTGAATTGAAATTTAAAAAAACATTATTCTTGTGGGGACAGACCTGTTGCTGTGGGTGAGATATATTTATTAACTAATACACAGTATAGTGTGGACTTAGTAAGGAGTCTGTGGTTTTCACCTGACTGGCAAAGGGGTCCGTGGAACAAAAAAGATTAAAAAGCCCTGAGGTAGAGTGAGGTGGCAAGGCTGAGGGTATGCTTACATTATCCCCCCTCCACCTTTCTCACCAGGAGGCAGGATTCTCAGAGTTAATGGTACAATTTCATTCTCAACCTGGCAAATAAACTATTTTAACCCATTTAAACTACCATCTAAGCCCACAACTTTTAGGAGTCTGGCTCAGGACCTGGAAAAGTTAAAGCACTAAAGGAAAAACCTGCTAAAGATTTCTCTGAGGATTTTGAGAGATCAGCCTCCAGTCTCCAGTCTCCAGAACAGTTGTTCTCAAATTCCGGTATGCCTAGGAGTCACTGGGAAGCTAATTAAGGAAGCAGATTCCTCATCCCTTCTCTAGGAGATGCTGGAATCAGCCTAGCAAAATATGCATTTTAACAAGCTGCTTGTGATATAAATGGCCCACCAACCACACTTTGAGAAACACCATCTAGAGAAACCAAATGGTTCCACTGAGCTCCTAATCTGCTGTCCCTACCCTCTTCCCTATTTCCATAAGGAGAGAGAAAAGTCCTGGATAAATGCTTTACCTGGGTGCTTTACCTGGCAGAAGAGGACCATCCTCTCAAGCCCAGGCCATTTAAAATCCAGAAAGACCATTCCAGAGACAAGGTTGACTAAGGAAGCACTGAGTACTCACAGATGAAGACCATGGTCAACTGCAGCCTTGCACAGAGGTAACAAGGCCCTATGGGGAGCTCGTGCAAAATTCTGAGTGTCTACCTTAAAGAGGCCTTTGCTTTAACTTTAACCAATGCTCCCTTGCATGATGCTGTCTTTTCTTTGCCTATTAGTATAACTGATTTGTATTTGAAGACCATGCTTTAGACTTTCTGAAGCTTTTGTGGGTTCCTGGCCCTAGTCAACTTTGTATCTGACTCTATTTAAATAACCAACCTGCTTGTCCACAATCCCTACCTATCTCACTCCATGTCTTATTTAACCCCCACATGTACAATATTTGTCTCTCACTCCAGCTCTAATCTCAGCCACCCAAACATCACTGTCACTTAAACATATTGATGACCATTAAACTTCCAGATGCTTGGCCATGAAACTAGCTGGATATGGAGCTCAAACTGTGAGAGAATATTTCAGTGCCATTATAATCCAAATGGGTGCTTTTCCAACAGCAGGCAATGACTAATGAAGCAGCATCAAAATCTGGGGTATCTGTTTTCATATTGTAAACATTTTGTACCTATTGGTAATCAACTTGGCGTTAAAAATTGAAATATAATAGCCAAAATATATAACAAATCCTCCCATTGCTCTCCGTTTCCATTGCTACAACCATTTCCCAGCCACCCTCATTTCATGCTTGCACTATTGCAACAGTTTCCTAATTAGTCTTTCTGCTTCCATGCTTGTCCTTTTCCAATCCTTTTTCCCTATTTCCCAATGTGCCTTTAAAAATGCAAAGCAGGTCATGTCACTTCCTAATTTTAAAATCTTCCAGTGCCTCCTTACTGGCACTAGGGATAAAGTCCAAACTCTGCTCCATCATCTACATGGCTGTGCATGAAGAGACACTGCTGATCATCCAACCCAATTTTTGCAATTCTCCCTTTGCCTACCACATTCTAGCTACAGCAACCTTTTTTCTTCAGTTTTATAGAATACTTCCAGATCTTTCCTGCCTCTGGCATTTGCAATTTCTATTCTTTCTGGAACACTCTTCAATCAGCTCTTGCCATAGCTGACTCCTCAGCAAGGCTTTCTCTGACCTTCTTACTGCCATTCATCACTATGTGTCCTCTCATACTTCACTCAGTTTATTTCTCATCAAATGATCACAATCTATAGTTGTTTTATTAATATTTACTTTACTTTTTTAGAATCTACTCTCTCACCCTCATTCCCCTGAATGCAAACCCATCATGGATGGGTTCATGTCTGACTTGGTCACTACTATATCCCTAGTGCTAGGCATATAGTATGCCATATTGTTGAATCAAAGGAAGGATGAATGATTGAATTGGTAAAGTCTTGCTTTGGTGGGCTGACATAACCTTGGATGAAATGTATATCATTATGCATTACAGGAGCATTTTATTTTTAAAAACAACAGGAAGTTATAGGCTCACAGTTTGGAGGCTAGAAGTCCAAAATCAAGGTATCAACAGGCCATGCCCTCTCCAAAGTCTATAGTATTCCAGTGGCAGCTTACTGGTAATCAATCTCTGCCTCCACCACAGGGCAATCTATCTCTTTCTGCTTCCTCTGCTTATACTTCAGTGTCCACATTTTCTCTGCTTATAAAGACTCCAGTCATATTTGATTAAATCCCACCCTAATTCAGTTTGGCCTCATCTTAACAGGATCTTCAAAGATACTATTTACAAATGAGTTCAGATCCACACATCCAGGGGTTAGGACATGAACATGTCTTGTAGGGAACTATGCAGGAGTGTTAAGCAGGGTCACAAGGATGGAATGCAGAAGTACAGAGACCACATCTATGAGCACCCCACACGCATTATAGGAGCAGTGAGGTTAGCATTTGCAAGGGGTGGAGGATCCCCTGGAGAAAGTCTTGGCTCTGAGAGTTACCACTATGTGAATTCTAACCCCCCAAGCCCCATGATCCCATCAGTAAATGAGGATGATTTATGTGAGAAGAATAAAGAGGCTGGGTAAGGAATAAGGATCACAATCTATATAGAAAGTCATTATTTTTTGAGACATCTGGATGTTTTCCATCTGTGAGCTCTATCTCTATAGGCAAGTTCAAGGTTGTCTTGAATCCACCTTAGGAGCAAGGATGTCCTACTCCATGCCCAGGCCAAATTTACTTTGGAGTTGGGAACTGGCATTGAAATATACTACAGAGCTACAATAACCATTCCAGACCTTTATATATACCCTGAAGGTATAAAGTGTCATGATTAATAAGTGGTAGGGACCAACAAGATTTGGAGCAGTTCTATACAAGAGAGAGAAGGAAACCACCCCAGTGTCCTGAAACCATCATTTTAAAACACAGATGAATATGCAATTTGGAACAATGCTACCCTTGTGACTGCTTCAGAAGGAAAAGCTGGTGAGTTAAGCTGGCTCCTGGCAGCCTCAACCCTAATAAAAAAGCTTTTGCAATCAGATAAGTTTAGGAAATACCACATATCCATCCTGTTGAGTCACACTGTGTATTAGTGTTTTAAAGGCTCTGAGAATTCAAGAAGTAATGAAACTGATTTAACTCAGCATTTTCAATTTTTTTTTTTTGACTGTGGAGTCTTTTTTT
>JAQZBX010002374.1:0-72707 GCA_029593785.1 Cabassous unicinctus | reverse complement strand
TTTAAATGCAAAAAGTTATGAGACACAGAATGTCATTATATATTAATAAAGTGGGTAAACCACCAGGAAGAAATAAGTCATAAATATCTGTGCAGCTAGCCAGGATGCCCAGAAATACATAGGCAAACTCTGGCAAAACTGAAGGGAGAAATAGATATCTCTACAATAATAGTTGGAGACTTCAATTCAACACACACGTCATCAGATAGAGCAACTAGACAGAAGATGAACAAGGAAATATTTAACTTGAGCAAGATGATAAATAAGCTAGACATGTACCAAATGTTGCAGCCAAACTCAGTGTGGTGTGCTTTCTTCTCTAGTGCTCATGGATCTTTCTCCAATCCAAATGTTAGGTCACAAGGCAGGTCTCAATAAATATAAAAAGATTGAAATTATACAAAGTACCTTCTCAGATAATAATGGAATGAAATGGGAAATCAATAAGAATTGGGGAAGACGTAAATTCCCAAATGAGTGGCAGCTAAACAGCATACTCCTAATCAGTGGGTCAAATAAGAAATTGTAAGTGAAATTAGTAAATATATTGAGATGAATGAAAAGGATTACAGAACCTAGGAAAACCTTTGGGATACAGTGAAGTCAGTGCAGAGAGGGAAATTTATAGCCCAAAAAGGCTACATTAAAAAAGAATAAAGAGGTAAAATAAAAGCACCAACTGAACAACTGGATAAACTAGAAAAAGTACAGCAAATGGTTTCAAAGCAAGCAGAAGGAAAGAAATATTGAAGCTTAGAGTAGCTAAATGAAATTGAGACAAAAAAAAAACAACAACAATAGAAAAAAATCGACAAAACAAAAAGCTGGTGAGCAATGGACTAAAGAAGACTTATTATTATTCTATTATAGACTTATTATTGTTCTAGCAATGGAAGAACTTTTATTATTGATATAAAGGTAGTGGCTACCAGAAGTTCTGAGGGGAGGGAGAAGGAAGACTAGGTGCAACATGAGGGCATTTTTGGGACATTAGAATTGTCCTGGATGACACTGCAATGATGGATACAAGCCAGTATACATTTTGTCATAATCTATAAAATTGTGTGGGGCAGAGTGTAAACTATAGTGAAAACTATAATCCACAGTTAGTAGAAATGCTTCAATATGTGTTCATCAATTGTAACAAATGTACCACACTAATGAAAGATATTGTTAATGTGGGAAAGTGGGGGAGGAGAGGTAGACATATGGGAATCCCCTATATTTTTGATGGAACATTTATGTAATCTAAAGCTTCCTTAAAAATAAAAATTAACATTAAAAAAGAAAAGTCAATCAATGTAATACACCACATTAATAAAGTGAAGGGAAAAAATGACATGATAATCTCAATTGATGCAGAAAAGGCATTCAATAAAATCCAGCATCCTTTCTTGATAAAATAACTTCAGAAGATAGGAACAGAAAGAAAATGCCTCAATATGATAAAAGGCATATATAAAAAACTCACAGCCAACATTGTATTTAATGGGGAGAGGTTAAAAGCTTTCCCTCTAAGATCAGGAACATACAAGGGAGTGTATGTCACCATTATTGTTCAACATTGTGCAAGAAAGTCTAGATAGAGAAATTAGACAAGAAAAAAAATGCATCCAAATGGGATAAGAGGATATAAAACACTCACTATTTGCAGATGACATGATCCTATTTCTAGAAAATTCTTAAATGTCTACAACAAAGTTACTTGAAATAATAAATGAGTTCAGCAAAGTGGAAGGATACAAGATCAACACACAAAAATCAGTAATGTTACTGTACACTAATATTTAACAATCTGAGAAGGAAAAACTCCATTTACATTAGCAACAATAAAACTTAAATATCTAGAAATCAATTTAACCAAAGGAGTCCAGGACTTATATGCAGAAAACTTCAAAACAATTTTAAAAGAACTGAATATGTGTTCATGGATTGGGAGACTAAATATTGTGAAGATGTCAGTCCTACCAAACCTGATTTATAGATTCAATGCAACACCAATAAAAATTCCAACACCCTACATTACAGAAATAGAAAAGGCAACTACCAAATTCATTTGGAAGAGAGAGTGCACCTGAATATCCAAAAGCACTCTAAAAATAATGAGAATAAAGGAATTTCACTGGCTGACCCTGAAATATATTACAAAGCTACAGTCATCAAAACAGTATGGTACTGGCATAAAGATAGGCACTTCAATCATTGGAACAGAATTGAGAGTCCAGAAATAAACCCTCATCTCTATGGCCAACTGGTTTTGGACAAATCCACAAAGTCCAGGTTAGCAAGACAAAACAGTCTCTCCAACAAATGGTGCAGGGAAAACTGGATATCCATAACCAAAAATGAAAGAGGACCCCTATCTCACTCCCTTTACAAGAACCAAGTCAAAATTCATCAAAGACCTAAATATATAAGATAGGATGATAAAACTACTAGACAAAAATATAAGGAAATATCTTAAAGACTTTGTAGTGGGTGGTGGTTTCTTGGACCTTACACCCGAAGCACACACAACAAAAGAAAAATTAGAGAAATGGGACCTCTTCAAAATTAAACACTTTTACACCTCACAGAACTATGTCCAAAGGTGAAAAGGCAGCTGATTCATTGGGAGAAATTATTTTTAATCACATCTCTGAGAAATATTTAACATCCATGATACATAAACATAATGGACAACTCAACAATTAAAAGACAAGTGACCCAGTTAATAAATGGGCAAAACACTTGAATAGACATTTGTCCAAAGAAGCAATATAAAGTGCAAAAAACACAAAGAAATGTCCAACATCACCAGTGATAAGGAAAATGCAAATCAAAACTACAAGATAACATTTCACACTTATCAGAATGGCCATTATTGAAAAAACAGTACTACAAGTGTTGCAGAGGATGTGGTGAGATAAGAACATTTATTCATGGTTTGTGTGAATGTAGCCACTGTGGAGAACTGTTTGGCAGTTCCTAAAGAAGTTGAATATACATTTGCCACAGGATCTGGCAATAACACTACTGGGTATATATGCAGAAGAACTGAGAGCAGTGACGTGAACAGACATCTGCACACTGATGTTCAGAGTGGCATTATTCAGCATTGCCAAAAGATGGAAACAACCCATATGTCCATCAACTGATGAGTGAATAAACAAATTGTGGTGTCATCATGATGGAATATTATGCAGCTGTAAGAGGAACTGAAGTCATAAAGCATATGACAACATGGATGAACCTGGAGGACATTGTGTTGAGTGAAGCAAGCCAGACACAAAATGACAAATACTGTTTGATGTGCTACTATGAACTAAATATATTGTGTAATCTCATGAAGTTAATAACTTGAATATGGGTCACCAGAAAATAGAATCAGGCTAGAGATTGGAACACGGAGGGTGAACTTGTGCAGAATTGGGGAAAAAGATAAGTGTTAATCTTTGAAAATGAAAAAAAAAGTGAAAGCCCAACATAATATTTGTAACTTGCCATAGTATTATGTGGGTATGAAAGTGGTTTAAAGAGAAAGCCATGTATATTACTAAAATGAAAGCTAAAAAGTAACATGGAACTTTATAGCCTAGTAAAACCACATGTGAAATATGAATATGGGTAAAATTTCATATATAAGACCATTTTTCTTTAAAGCTGTACAAATGTATATTAATCCTACCAGATGTTAAAATCAGACAAAAAATATGCTAAGTGTAAGAAACCAGACACAAAGTACTACATATTGTGTGATCCTATTTATATAAAATGTAAATATAAATCAATTTATAAAAATAAAATTGGATTTGTGGTTATGCAGAACTAGTGAAGGACTGCCAAGGTGCATAGAGTTTTTCTTTTTGCAGTAATGAAATTATTCTAAAAATTTTTGTGGTAATGAATGCACAATGTTGTGAATATACTAAAAGTCATTTATTATACATTTTTGATAGGTTTTATGGTATGTGAATAAATAAAGAATAATTGTGCAAGAATAGCTAGAAATAGCACCTACGTATAGCAGGGGACACATAGAGAGACTGAGAGATGAAGAATTTTCTTGTTTGTTTGTCTTTTTGTATCTTCTTGTTATTATTGAAATTTAAAAAATGCTCCAATAATGATACAAGTAATGAATGCACAACTATGTGATTATACCAAATATCATTGATTGTACACTTTGGATGAATTGTATGCTTTATTAATATGTATATGTATGAATAAAATTAATATGTTTAAAAATAGAATTAAGAAGAAACTGGGTGAACACAAAGAAAAACTTGAAACCTTGGATAGAAATATATCCAAATATAACCTTGGATAGAAAGATACAATAAGTGAGATTAAAAATGCAATAGAAAATGAAGAAAAAAGAAAAAAAAAAGCAAAAGAAAAAATAAAGGCATACAACAGTAGATTTGAAATCATGGAAGAAAGAATCAGTGATGTAGAGGACAGAACAGCTGAAAATGAAAAGAGCAAAGAACAGAGAGAGGAAATAATGCAAAAAATTGACCAGGGGCACAGGGACTTGAGGCATATCATGAACTGCACTGACACACATGTTATGGGATTCCAGAAGAAGAAGAGAGGGGGAAAGTGGCAGAAGGAGTATTTGACAAAATAATGACCAAAAAGTTCCCAACACTCATGAGAGACATGAATATACGTGTCCAGGAAGCACTGCACACTCCAATTGGAATAAACCCAAAGACCTACCGAAAGACTTATAGTATTCAGAATGCCAAATGCCAAAGAAAAGAAAAAATTTGAGAGCAAAAAAGGAGAAGTGAAAAATCATATACACTGGACATGCAATAAGACTTAAGGCAGATTTCTCTTCAGAAACCATGGAAGTGAGAAGGCAGTAGTATGATAAAATTAAGGTACTGAAAGAGGAAAACTGCCAGCCAAGAATTCTTTACCTGGCAAAACTAGCTTTCAAATATGACTCTGAATTTAAAATAGTGAGAGATAAACAGAAATTAAGAGAGTTCATAAATAAGAATCAAGATCTACAACAAACACTAAAGGGATTTCTGCAGCCAGAAAAGAAAAGTGAAGAGAGAGATGCTTGGAGTAGAGTGTAGAAGTGAAGACTCTCAGAAAAGTTTACCAAAAGGTAAAAAGACAGACAAAAATAAGATATGACATATGAAAGCTAAAGGATAAAATGGATGAAGTAAGTAATGCCCTTACAATAATTACATTGAATGTTAATGGATTAAACTCTCCAATCAAAAGATATAGGCTGACAGAATGGATAAGCAAACATGAGCCATCCCTATGTTGTCTGCAGGAGACTCACCTTAGACCCAATGATGCAAAAAAGACTAAAAGTGAAAGGTTGGAAAAAGGTAGTTCATGCAAATAGAAACAAAAAGAGAGCAGGGGTGGCTAAACTGCTGTTGGACTAAACAGAGTTTAAATGCAAAAAAATGTGATAAGAGAAGCAGAAGGCCATTACATATTAATAAAAGGGAAAATACACCAAGAAGGAGTAACAGTCATAAATATCTATACACCTAACCAGGGTTCCTCAAAATACATGAGACAAACTCTGGCAAAACTAAAAGGAGAAATAGATGTCTCTACAATAATAGTTGCAGACTTCAACATGACACTCACATCAATAGATAGAACAACTAGACAGAAGATCAACCAGGAAAGAGAGAATTTGAACAATATGATCAATGATCTGGACCTGCAGCCATATGCAGAAGATTGTACCTCAAATCAACAGGTTACACATTCTTCTCAAGTGCTCATAGAACTTTCTCTAGGATACATCACACGTTGGGCCACAAAACAGCTCTTGATAAATTTACAAACATTGAAATTATACAAAGTATCTTCTCTGATCATAATGGAATGAAGTAGGAATTCAATAATAGACAGGGAACTGGAAATTTTGCAAATATGTGGAGGCTAAACAAAACACTCCTACACAATCAGTGGGTCAAAGAATAAATTGCAAAAGAAATTAGTAGATATCTCAAGACAAATTAAAATGAGATCACAACTTATTAAATTTTTGTGATACAGTGAAAGCAGTGATGAGATGGAAATTTTTAATTCTAAATGCCTATATTAGAAAAGATGAAAGAGGTGAAATCAAAGATGTAACTAAACAACAGGAGAAATTAGAAAAAGAACACCAAACTAATTGCAAAGCAAGGGGGAGGAGAGAAATAACAATATTTGAGCAGATATAAATGAAATTGAGAACAAAAAGCAATAGAGAAAAAAAATTTAAAAGCTGTTTCTTCGAGAAGATCAATAAAATGGACAAACCTTTAGCTAAACTAACAAAGAGAGTGGGGGGCGGAGAGAGAGAGAGAGAGAGAGAGAGAGAGAGAAAGATTCAACTAAATAAAATAGGAATGAAATGGGAGACATTACAACTGACTCCACAGAAATAAAAAGATCATTTGAGGATATTATGAGATACCACATGCTAACATTTTAGACAATCTAGATGAAATGGACACATTCTTAGAAATGCACAAGCCACCTATATTGACTCTACAAGAAATACAGGAACTCAAAAATCAATCACAAGTAAAGACTTTGAATCAGTAATTAAAAATCTCCCAAGAAAGGAATGTCCAGGACCAGATGGCTTCACAGGTGAATTCTACCACACATTTTGAGAATAATTAATACCAATGCTGTTTAAACTCTTCTGAAAAATTGAATAGGAGGGAAAATTACCCAACACATTCTATGAAGCTAACAGCACCCTAATACTAAAGCCAGATAAAGATGCTACAAGAAAAGAAAATTACAGACCAATCTCTCTATTCAATATATATGCAAAAATTATCAACAAAATACTTGCAAATCAAATCCAATAGCATACTAAAAGAATTATAAACCATGATTAAGTGGGTTTAATTCCTGGTATGCAAGAGTGGTTCAAAATTAGAAAATCAATTAACGTAATATACCACATTAACAAATCAAAGAAAAAAACACACATGATCTCCTAGATTGATGCAGAAAAGGCACTTGATAAAACCCAGCATACTTTCTTGATAAAAACACTTCAAAAGTTAGGTATACAAATGTCATTGACTGTATACTTTAGATAACTTGTGTTTTATTAACAAAAAATAGTAGGGTGGTTTGGGGAAAATTACATCAAATGTAAGATACATACTATTGCTAGTAGTAATACTTTTATGATGCTCTTTTATAATTTGTTGCTAATGTCTCATAAATATGAAAGGTATTTGTGGTGGGGTAATGTATGGAAACCCTGTAAAATGTCATGTATATTTGTATTGTTAAATTCACAACTTTTACTATATACTTATTGTTTATGTATATCAAAGTATGAATGATATATTTCAAAAAAATTGTTTGTAAAATGAAAAAAAAAGATAGCTAGAGAAGAAAAGTTACTCAACATAATAAAGGCCATATATGAAAATCCTGCAGCCAACCTCATAGTCAATAGGGAGAGATTGAAACTTTCCTTCTAAGATCAGGAGCAAGACAAGGATGGCCTCTGTTTCTACTGTTGTTCAACTTTGGGCTAGAAGTTCTAGCTACATCAATTAGGCAAGAAAAAAATAAGGACATCCAAATTGGAAAAGAGGAAGTAAAACTCTCACTATTTGTAGATGACATGATCCTGTATGAAGAAAATCCCAAAATAACTTTAGCAAAGCTAATTGAGCTAATAAATGTGTTCAGCAAAGTGGCAGGATACAAGATCAACATGAAACATTGAACAGTAAAGAAAAATAAAGAAGGGAAATCAAAATTGAGTAGAATTTCTATACCCTAGTAATTAGCAAGCTGAGGAGGAGATCAAGAAAAAATTCCATTTACAATAGCAACAAAAAGACTCAAATTTCTAGGAATTAATTTAATGAGGAATGTAAAGGATCTGTAGTCAGAAAACTACAAAACATTGCTCAAAGAAATCAAAGAAGTCCTAAATAAATGGAAGGACAGTCTGTGCTCATGGATTGGAAGACTAAAGATTGTGAAGATGTCAATTGTCCCCAAGTTGATTTATAGATTCAAACCAATCAAAAGTCCAACAGCCTATTTTACAGAAATAGGAAAGTCAATTACTAAATTTATTTGGAAGGGAAAGGGGTCCTGAAGAGCCAATATATCCTAAAAAAGAAAAAGTGAAGTCAGAAGAATCACACTTCCCGACCTTGAAGTGTATTCCATTGCTACAGTGGTCAAGACAGCATAGTATTGGCATAAAGATAGACACATTGATCAATGTAATCAAACTGAGAGTTCAGAAAGAAACCCTCATCCTTATGGTCAACTGATTTTTATTTTAGTTAGGCCAGTAAAAAGAATTTATTGAAAAAATTTTATTTTTTTCTGAGCACTAAACATGCTTTTATTCTTGTATACCTCTCTAATAATACAATCCCTAAATCCAGATTTGGGGGAAGGTTAGGAAAAGATGTGCTTTTGTGTTTTGAATCACTGTGAGAACTAAGTAAACAGTTATATCAAAATCTTTCTTACAAGAACTATTCATTGTGCTATAAACATCTGAATATTTATATTTCTTGTTTTTTTTTTTCCATTATATATTTTACATTTTAATATGTTGAACCACTGGAAATTTTGTAACTGATTACTTTGTCACAGGAGTTCAAATGTATTGTCATTGTCATCATTGATTTCAATTTGTCCAGAACTATCATTATTTAAACAGAAATATTTGTGTCAGTTGCTTTGAATCTTAACAACAACAGCAGCAAAAAAGCATAGGAGGGGACACAATGGCCACATGAACTTGTATGGTGAAGACATTTGGGGCCAAGAATAAAAAAGAGAGGAGGCTGGAATATCCAGGTTAAGGACTAAGAGGTGATAACAAATTACTGATAGATTCTGAAGATGAGGGTAACATTTTGTTGTACTAACTCAGGAAAGAGATAACTCACCTCCCAAACCCTGCCTCTGTGCTCATGTGCTCATAAGTTTATTTGAACAGCTCTCATTGCCGTCTCTTTTGGCATCTTTCCTTGGCAGAAGAGAAGGATTAGTTCATCTACTCTTGTAAGTTTGACTTGACTTTTCATTCCCTCTCTTCAGATCTTCATATACCTCAGTCTGCCAAAAGAAGTGATGTGTGTGAGAATGGCCTTTGTATTGGAAAAAGGGTTTTCCAGTTCCCCCAACTCCGGAATTCCCTCAGATGACCCACCAAAGAGAACTGGCCTAAATGCTTTGATGCAGAGACTGTGTAAGAAAGCAGGTTCTCCAAGGGCAGAAGGAGTACTTCCCTTCTTATATCACTCATAGCCCACCAGAAATCCAGGGCTCACCCTGTGTTTTAGAAACAGATCTTGGAATGGTGCTCATATATAGCTGGTGGGCAGGCAGCGGCAGGTGGGGTTCCATGTCCCAGCAGGGCTATGTCTTGGAGTAGCAGAACTGGAACTCGCCTGTTTCTCCCCCTTTGCATTCCTGCTGAGACAATCTCCCCTCTCCCAAGGCACCATGGAGGCCTCTGATGGAACAACCAGGGGAAATGAAGGAACAAATTCTCAGGATTAATGTTTCAAAGCAGTCTCTCCCTACAGGTGCAATTTTACTTCTTTAACCTGAATTGCTTGAGTCAGGCTAGAATTTACATGAATTGAGTTTACATGTCCAATTTTCCTCTGGAGGTCTTAGAAGGAAGAGAATGGTATCTGGAAGCTTTGCATGACTATAAGCTGCAAAAGCTTAGAGCAGGGAGAAAATGCTCCAGTGAGATGCCCAGGATCTCTGGGAGGTAGAGCAGGGAATTTAAAAAAAATTTTCCAGGGAGCAGATGTGGCTCAAGCAATTGATTCCTGCCTGCAACATGGGAGATCCCGGATTTGGTTCCTGGTACCTCCTAAAGAAGACAGACAAACAAGGACGAGACAATGAACAAAAACAAAGAGCAGACAATGAGAAAATGAGCAAAATAAATCAGCAAAAACAATGAGCAGGGAAGTGGATGTGGCTCAATTGATTGGGTTCCTGCCTACCACGTGGGAGGTTCCTGGTTCGGTTTCTGGTGCCTCCTAAAGAAGACAGTGAACTGGTGCAACGGGCAGGCATCATCACAACAAGATGATGCAACAAAAGACACGAGGAAAAACATAATGAGAGACACAACAAAGCAGGGATCAGAGGTGGCTCAAGCGATTAAGTGCCTTCCACCCACATCGGAGGTTCTGATTAGATTCCTAGTGCTTCCTAAGGAAACAAGGAAGATGAACAGACACAGCAAGTGCAAACAATGAATGGGTGGGACAAAGAAATAAATTTTAAAAATCTTAAAAAAAAAAAGAGCAGACAACAAGCAAAAACAACTGAGCAGGGAGCAGATGTGGCTCAAGCAGTTGACTGCCCGCCTCCTACATGGGAGGCCATGGGTTGGGTTCCTGGTGCTTCCTGAAGAAAAACAGACAATAAGCTGACAACGAGTGCAAAACAACGAGCAAAACAACAAGCAAACAGATGAGGGAGCCATCTTGGGGGTAGGGGGGCAGAATAAAAAAATGAAAAAAAAAACCAAAATACTTCCAAATGTCTCTTGACTGCCCAGAGAACAATGTTACACTTCCCTGTGTGCCATTCATGGACCTCTGCGCTTTGGTCCCCTCTAGTTTTGCTCAGCCTTCCCTTCAACTGGTGATTTTCCTAAACTCTCCCTGCAAAACTATACCTTTTTCCTACCCCCATATATGCTAATCAAAACCTTCCACTCCCACCTTGCTCCTTCACTTCCTTGATCCTGCTGGTTATTTGGTGTCCATTTTAAGTTTAATCTGTCAGTGAATCCTTTCCTGTCCCCCCAGCCCTGGAGACCTGCACCCACCATTTGAGCTCACTATTTCACCCCTTTTGTTGCCCCAGTGACATTTATGCCTCATAAGTCTAGTTCTGTAGCCTCAACTGTCTGAACACAATAGTCACCTTCAATTTGGAATCTGTAGCTCACTGGTTTTTTACTCCACCTATTCATACACAACCCTAGCACCTGTCCAGGCCCTCCCCAAACACCAGGCATATCCTGGAGTCCCTGGGGTGTCCTGCATGTGCTTGAGATATTATGAGCTATTCTTGATATATCTGAGGCTATCAGAATAAGTACAGCCACAGGCATGGCACCTTGGTTCACTGCGCATCTCTCCCGCTAATTCCAAAGGAACGTTGTAGCCTGTTGCAAAGTGGTTGGGGTGAGGTAGGGCTTGCTACTGCTTTTGTTTTTGAGCTCCACTCTGCTAGAGAAATACCAAAGAAGTAGAGTTTTTTATGAAACAATTCTTGCAGTTTTTACTTACAGCAATGTTCTCAGGGTACCGTCCTGATTTTGCCCTGCAGAAAAGGATCTGGCAGGTTAAAAGTTGGACACCAGGCTCTCCCTAACACTTTCTTAGTGGCAATTCTAGTCCACTGTCTATGTCTCTCACTGTGACAGTGAGGAGAGAGAGCGCTATTCAGGGACGGTCTTCTGCTGCCTCCCTGGAGTCCCAGCTCTACAAGAGATCCCGGGCTGCCTGCTGGAGCATATTCTCCCTGCAGCTTGTGGTCTCTGCAAAGCTGCCACAGAATTTTCCCCTTCTTCTAAGATCCTGGGAGGGAAATTTTACTTGGAAATTCCATTCATGATTTTCCCTACAGAGACAGGTTGTGATGTTGAGACTCCCTTGTTTTGTTCCATCCATCTTGGCTTCTATAGCAAGGGGCAGAGCAAACAGCATATGTCTTTAGGTGGAAGGTAGGTGAGTCATTCTGTCACAGATGGGCTGGTCCCCTGAACTCAGCTGCCAGCCTGTGTCTAAGAGATCTTAGCATCTGGGATCAAGACACTTTACAACAATTGTCTCCGTTAGTAGGGGAGTTGAGATCAGTAGGACTCAGCTGCCATTTTGGACACTGCTGCTGCTTAGTGGGTAAGTATTTCATCTCTCAATACCTGTCTAAACTCTACTTTCAACAATAGAAAGAAGAAATTGTTGGTGGGAGGCTTTGAGGAGAGCATAAGAGAGACTCAAGAGCTGAAATACTGGAAATCAAGAGAGCTTTGGGTGTTTTAGGAATTGGAAATACAGGAGGAGAGAGATGGAATGGAACTGAGTTAAGGACAGGAAGAAAACAAGAAGGAAAGGAAGAGAAGAAAGAGAAGGAGAGAGGGAAATGGGCTTTTCCCGGTGGAGGGAAGTGGCATTTCATCTGCATTGGTGTGCACAATCCCTTATTCCTCCTTTCAGGAAGGAACATCCCAGGGGCTCCCAGGAGATCAGGGGAAACAGCCCATCAACAAAACTGAGGTCCAACCCAAGCCCCACTTTTTTCATCTTTTACTGGGTTCTCTCCATCTTCCTCAAATATCCAATGTGTCCAGCCTCTCACCTCTTCCTGCAAAACCTCCTTACTAGGAACAGAATCTAAAATCCATTTATATTGTGGTGTGAGGAATTGAAATTTTAGTGTTTCCTTTCACAGGTGTAATTATATTTCAATAAAGATCAGAAACTTTGAACTGGAAACGTGAGGTAGTAAAGGGCAAACTTCAGTGAGTAAATGAGGAGAAGGGAGCCTGTTAGGACACTAAGAGACATTTAACCTCTCTGAAATCACTGACTTTTCCCTCCGGAAATTGCCAGCCATTTCCCTCTGCTTAAATGTTTTCAAAGTGGTGTTCTTTCTTTCTTTTTTTTTTTTTTTTACTTAAAAATTTTTTTAAAAAAGATACTAAAATTATATAAATGTTACATAAAAATGTTTAGGATTCCCATATGCCCCACTCCCTACCCCTCCCACACTTTCCCACATTAACAACATCCTTCCTTCGTGTGGTACGTTTGTTACAATTGATGAACACATATTGGAGCATTGCCACTAAATGTGGATTATAGTTTACATTATAGTTAAAACTCTCCTGCATAATTTTGTAAGTTATGACAAGATATATAATGGCCTGTATCTCTCATTGCAACATCATTCAGGACAATTCCAATGTCCAGAAAATGTCCCCATATGACACCTATTTTTCCGTCTGCATCCCCTCAGAACCTCCGATGGCCACTGCCTCCACATCAATGATATAATTAGTTCCATTGCTAGAATCACAATAACTCTATAATAGAATATCAATAACTCTATTCAAGTACATCTTTCATTCTGCACTCTTGAGGATTCTGGGATGTTCCTGAGTGTCGAGAGTGAAGGGAACACAAGCATGTGCCTCCCTTCTGAGAAGATTATGTTGACAAAGACTTAGAGAGACTCTGGTTTTAAGTTATTTTTTCTAGCAGTGGGATTTAAAAATGTTTATTCATTTGTTTGTTGGTTTGCTTGTCTGACACCCTCGTGATCCATTCCACTTCTTCAGTCCCTTTGTGAGGTGGCCAACTGGGGGAAGGCTGTGGTCTGCAACCAGGGAAGCTCACATGGGGGTTCCACAACAACAGTCATGGATTTGGGCAACAGAAGGACCTGAAGGGTCTACCTAAAGATGACACATGAAACAGCAGGTGAGAAAGCTGTATGCCAGGGTCTGGAACCTGGCAGCTTGGGTTGGAATCCCGACTCCACCATTTATTAGCTGTGTGTCCCAGGCAAGTCACTTATCCTGCCTGTACCTGTTTACTTATATCTGATTTGAGCATCATCATCGTGTATAGAGAAGTGCTTGGTAGATGCACTTGATTCGTGTTAATTTTTATTAGTGTGCATGTATGTGAGTGTGTTTGTACACAATCTCCTTCCCCTGTACCATCATTAAAAAAAAATCATGATATATCACAATAGAGAACCTCAGTCTCTCTAGAATGCCCACCACCAACCTCCCCCAGGAAGTAGCAACCTCCCCTACCAGAGAAATTAGAGCATGTGCTCCTCCTGTGAGGCTACCATTTTCCTCCAGCTATGGGTTCTGTCTAATGCCTCCTCACCAACTTGTGGGAAGACCCATATTCTCACCAGCATAAGCCTTGGCTAATAATTTTTCAGAATATAACCAATCCAAATGGATTCACACATACTCTCTGAGCCCCTCTTGTTTTGAAGGCATTAACTTGCGTATAGCTATTGTTTAGTTCCAAACAATAGCTATAAAGTTATATAGCTAATCTACCTCCTCTCATGGCTCTTCCCTTAAGGGTCTTTAATCTATGTCTATACTCCAGAAGAAACAATTGAGGCCCCAGAGAAAAGGGACTAAGAAAGCAGTTGAGAAAACACAAAGTCACTATTGGAACTCATTTGCTAGAGTCACAGATATGCTCTTACCATCACCCACAGAGGATGAGAAGCTGGACTGTCCAGCCTGAGCCTTAATTCCTGCCCCAGACCTCTCTCTGCTGATGCTGTTAATTATTCTAATAATGATTTCAATAACTGCTGGACATCACAATTGCTGCACTTTTCCCCAAGGAACGTCTGATCTCTTACCCATGGTCCCCATGGTAGTGCCCCCTTGGTAGCACAAATTGATCTGCTCCAACTAACTGTTCTGCCTTCTCACCTGTGTTTGAGCTTCCAGAGGGCAGGGGCCTCCCATTACTGGCCCATTTGCTTCATATTCCGCTGCCCTGATTCTCATTTTATTTCCTTTCGACTGTGTCCTTCCTACCTCAGGGTCATTCACAGTAGTCCTGCAGATTAACCCACCCTACACACTCTACTCTCACCACTCTTCTGCTGCATGAGCCATATATTGTGGAGGGTGGGGGGAGATCTGTTGTTTTTGTTTTTCTTTTTATTTCAAAATAACTTCAAGCTTACTAGAGAGTTGCAAAAATAATATTAAAACAATGCATACCCCTAACCCAGATACCCAAATTTACAAATTTACAACATGTGTTGTATCATTATCTAGCTAGCTAGCTAGCTATCCATCACACATCTCAATAAACTATCCACCTATATCTATGTATCATTTTTAAACATTTGAGAGTAGAGTAGGTTTCATAGCATTTGCATACACTTTTCCTAAGAACAAGGACACACACTTATGCAAACACTTTAAGTATCAATTTCAAGAAACTTCACATTTATTTATTAAAGATATGTAATTATTCATATATTATATGTATATATACATACATATGTATATAATAAATATGCATGTATTTATTACATGTGTCATATATTATATGCATGCTCATATAATTATATATAATAAAAGAATATGTGTGTATATAATAATATATATACACATATTATATGTGCATGATATGAAACATAGTCCATATTCAAACATTTTCAGTTGTTCCAATATGCCTTTTGGGGAACTTTCTCCTCTATTATAAATTCCAGTCCCAGACCATGTGTTCCCAGCAGCTATTAAAGTCCTTCGTCTCCACACTACTGTGGTATGTTGACAGTGTGGCTCCTGCCTTGTAGGCACAGGACACAAGGAACATGTGCCACATCATGGGTCTGAATCCTATAGCAGAAGATGGGAGATGGGGAGACCAAGTAAAGACTAGAGAATAAAAACTCACACTTGACCCATGACCCGCCTTGGAATGCTCTGATAGTATGAAGGAGGGTGATATTACCTCATGGAAGAAGACTGAAAGTGGTCCTTTGGAAGGTGGAAGGGTGAGGGAGGAGATGCTGACATTTATTTTAAGTGCACCCAACCAACCCGTGGAAGGCTTAGCTACTCTCAGAAATGGCATTTGTTTCTTTCATTGGTCAAGCAAAGAAATGGAGGGTCAACCAGTTACAAAATATGCCTAAAATCATGCAATAGACAGAGGAGACATGGGGAGAGGCTTTTATGTCTCCAAACAAACATCAGCTGTACTGCACTCTCCAGCTGCCAGGCTATGAGACGTTACAGCAATGGTCCAAGGGGATTGGTAAAGAGAGTGGAAAGATTTCATCTGGGCTAGGGTGTGGGTCTCCTGGACCACAGATGAAAAATTACTAGATAGGATGACTTCATCCCTGGGGACATGAAGATGCTATAGATACCAGGACAGTCACAAATTGATCCACTGGATGCACCACCTGCGGTCTCAGGACTGGAGGAAGGTGCTCTAGAATGAGCTGCAGGCACATGCCACTTATGAAAGGTCAGATTTCTGTGTTTGTTTCTCTGTTTTTTTTGTGGACCAGATGTTCCAAGCCGAAGAGAATTAGGTGCAAGGTCAGGTAGGTGGCAGTGGGGAAGGGAGAATGAAAATGCATGAGATTCCCCAGAGATCTCCCTTTGTTTGGGGAAAGTTGCTAAATCTAGAGGAGGGCATCTGCGCCCCGTGATAATACCCTGGGTCTATTCCCATCTCTAAACAATATGCTGCTCAGAAGCCACTTCCCTTAGGACCCTTTGGCCCTGTCCCCTCAAAGCTCCCTGGGTCCAAGCAAGGCCAGAGAAGCTATTAAGAGTAAAATTAGAAGCAGCTTTCATGTCCGGCCATGACTTAGAAGAAACCAGGCACTGGTGTTGGTAAGGAACTTAGGAACCAGACCAATAATCATTGAGGCAGCAAGAGACCTTAGGCCTGATGGGCCAACAACCAGCTCCTCCAGGTCACTTCAGCATCTTTTTGTTCCTCTCCAGGTGGCCACCACTACCAGCAGGAGATGTTGGATTTCCCAGTTCCTCTGGACTCCTCACAAAAAGCACCTATGCCCAACAGTCTCTTCTTCCTCATCCATCTCCTTCTTCTCCTACTCCAGCCTGGAAAGCTGAACACAGGTAGCATGTCTGGTCTGCACCCCATCCCTCAAGGAAATGAGAATTGCAGCTTCTGCTCATTCTGCCTGCCAGATGCTTTCCAGGGCAGAGATATTAGAACCTAGTTCCAGGCCATGCCATTTGCTAAAATGCACAAAGATTTCCATCTTGGTAGTTAAATAGGCACTGTCCCTGTGCACCATCCAGCTCCTCTTTATCCACCACTTTCCCACGACCTCACAGTTAACAGATATGCAGGAAGCAAATCAGGAAGACACAAGGAAACTCTTATTGGTTTGTGCTACTGCTGAGCAAATTGGTAAATATTTTTAACTCCACCCCTGCTTATAAGCCATAGCTTTTGAAGGGCAGGTAGAATTTTGGTTCCTACCAACTCTCATGAAAGAAACAGAAAAGAGAAGGTGTAAACTAATTATGCAAATGTGATTCCCTAATCTCCTGGACTGGGATCCAGGGGTACAAGGTGCCTGAGGCATAGCCAGGTCCTCAAACAGCTCATGGCCAACAAAGGGGAATGAACATGACATAAACAGCTTCAGCTGTGCGACCGGGGCTGAATGAGAACCGGGTTCAACGACTGGGTACACAACCAAGAGAGCAATTTGTTATTTCCTGGAAAGCTAAGAAGAGCTATAGAGAGGGGTGCTATGTGAGTTGAGTCATCTTGAAGCTGCACATTCTCCAGGAAGATGACAGAGGAGGTAAACTGAGGCAAGGTGTGCCCAAGGAAGAGGTCCAAACATCAGTTGTGTGGGGAGAGACAGCCTGAGAAGACCTGGAGAGGAAAGCTGGTAGGAAAGGTGTTGGGGCTTCCCTAGGAGGCTTCAAAGCTGTGAACAAAGAAAGTCACCTTCGTGTTTAACGGGCAAAGTGATGGATGGAGGTGGTGTCTATGAAGGAAGAGCTTCGGGGGTGAGATTTTAGCTGAACTTTGAAGAAAGTAAAGGAAGTACACAAAGGTCGAGCGAGAGAAGAGTGCGTGCATGCTGGATGGCAGGGAAAAGCTTGTGCAAAGTAGCAGCAGGAACCAGCAGTTGTAATAGAAGTTGCAGGAAACACATTAGTTTGGGGAGATCAGAGAGGCCACATAGAGGCACCACGGTAAAGGAAGAAAACGAAAAGAAATCAAAATAAATTTATCTTGGTAAATAAATCTGAGAGGCAGAGTTTGGACTTTAGATAGGGAATTTGTGAAGCAGGGAGCCCTCAAAAATTATTTTTTAAATACCCATTGTTATCACAGAAGTTGTACATGTGCCTTATTAAAAAGTAGAAACTCAAACAAGCAAAAATAACAAATCATCTATTCCCATCATACAGAAATTACCATCATCAACAATTTTGTGTATCTCCTTTCAGATCTTTTTCTCTGCACATTTAGGCAAATGTATAATTTTTTATTAAGTAATGCATGAACTGTTTTGAAACTTGCTTTTTTGGTAAAAAATTCCATTGCAGTAACATTTCACTTCACTTAATACCCTGAGCATATTTAAATTTACAAAATTGTCCCCAAAATAACATCTGCAGCTGAGTGGTTCAAACCAATAACCAGTTTAGGTCCACACACTGTAATTCATTCTAAATGTGTGTTTCTGAATCTAGCACACTCACATTTTTTATGACAATTACTCGTTCAAGAAAATACTCCAGTTGTCCAGTAGATACCCCATTTTCTTCATTTGAATGGTTTACTGTAGATTCTTGACCTATAAGGGGGTGTGATAAAAAATTATATTTGATGAGGGTTGATTTTGGCAGTTGTTCTGGCTTCTCTGTCCTAGAGGAGATCAAGGTGGTAGGCCCTGGGAACCATCATGGGCATTGTTGGGGAAGAGGTGGAATTTCTGTGCTACCTGTCACCATACATGGACCCGGAACACATGGAGATCCTTTGGTTCTGGAGCCAGACCTCTGACATGGTCCACCTGTACCAGAAACGGCAGGAGCTGTTCAGCTTGCAGATGGCAGAGTTCCAGAACAGGACCAAACTCATCAAGGACGAGATCAGAGATGGCCATGTGATCCTGCAGCTCCATAGCATGGTTCCCTCTGACAAAGGCTTGTATGGATGCCGCTTCCTCTCCAGCGACTTCTCTGGTGAAGCTCTCTGGCACCTGGAGGGAGAAGATGGGTGACCAGGCCAAGCCCCAGCAGAGGAGAAGGAGAGCAGGGTTAATTTCGAAAGTGCTACATTGCTCACGGTTAGTATAGGATCACAGAGAAAGGAAAAATAGTCATAATTTTTAAAAAACTATTAAAAACTGAGGGAAAGGTCCATTAGAAAATGGAAAAAAGAAATGAAAAGTCCACAAAGAAAGATACTTAGTGGCTCTGAAACTTATGAAAAGATGATCACTTTTACTCATCATGAGAGAAAGGAGATTAAAACTACACTGAGTTAAAATATTTTACCTATCAGACACAAAAAATTCAAACGTTCAACCACACCCTATTTGTGGAGCTATAGGGAAGCAGGCCCTCTCATACCTTATTGGTAGTGTTCAAAATTGTGAAGCTCCAGGGGAGAGGAATTTGGCAGTAAGTAGTAGGACTAGCTATGCAACTATCTTTTGCCACACCAATCCCATCTCTGGGAATTTACTCTGAAGATACAAGATACACCTCCAAAAAAAGTGAAGAAAGCACTATACTTACATTTAATCTTTGTAGCATTATTTGTAATTGCAACATAAACTTAAATACTCAAGCTTACAAGCCAAGTACATCCACACTATGGAATACTATCCAGCTGGGAAAAAAAAGAGGAATTCTCTGCACTGAGGCACAGTGATTTCTAGGATATATTGTAAAGACAAAAAAAAGGAAGATGCAAAAGATATTCTATAGTATGTAAACTTCAGTGTAATAAACAAAGAGAAACATTGCAAAAAAGAAACACAGGAAGAATAAACTAGACACTAATGAAGTTGGTTACCCAATGGGGTTATAATGGGATGGAAAGGTTGGAGAAGGAATTGGGATTTTCCTGAGTATATATTTTATGCAGTATTGACATTTGAATCATGTTAATGTTTTACATATTCAAAAAATAAAGCTGACTCCACATGGCTGGGGATATGGAAGAGTACACATAGCACTGGCACTGAGCTCTGCTGGGATTCAAGAGAGAGAAAAGACAATCTATTAGAATTTGGAGAGGGAAAATTCTTCATTCTAGGAGGTCTGTCTCTTCATTCTAGGAGGACCATATAACAGTAGCACTTCCTGCCAGATGCACCCCACATGTCTGAATGTCCCTCAGGGATAGTATCACCCCCACATGCCACTACTGATCTGAACCATCATTTACAAATGAAGGGAGGAAAGGGCTTTGAGCCCACATATGTGGTAAGAGCCGTAATAACTTGTAACGCCAGGGACTGCAAATGGTGAATGGTGACATGAACTTCATGTATAGCTTTTGGGAACAAGCCTGATATTTCCCACTTCTCCTGCCTCTCCCAGGGCAGGGCTCAGCTCTTCACATCTCCCTTGAAGGCTTCAAGGAAGGAGGCATTCAGCTGAGGTGCAGTTCAAGAGGTTGGCACCCCAGGCCCGAGCCTCAATGGAAAGACCCTCAGGGATGGTGTCTACCTCCTTAATTTGAAGCCATCATCCAGGACACCTGGGGCCTGGTCAACCTGGAAACTTCTGTGATCGTCCAGGGTGGGGCCCACAGCAACGTGTCCTGCTCCATCCAGAAATCCATCCTGGCTGAGAAGAAAGACAGCATGGTCCAAATAGCAGGTCAGTGGACGTGGGTCACCCTGATCTTCCTGGCCATTACGTTCTCCAGGTCACTTGTCCGAAAGCCTGCCTGTAAAGACACAGAGGTACTGCCTGTGGGGTGGGCTGGGCTTGACACCTGAAAAAGACAGCAACTTGGCTATCAGGAGCTACTGACAATGTGAACAGGAAGTAGGGGATGCCCCAGGGAGCCAAAATTTATGTAACTAAGATTATGCATGACAACCCATAAACTCTACTCATTAGAGGTCATCATGAAAGACCACTTGTTCCTAATTTCATCCTTCAAACAATGTTTATTGAGCATCCACAATGTGTCCCAAACTACTGCCCTCAGTTTCACATTTCAGAGAGGGAAACAGACAAAAGAGATAAATTACATCATACCTTAGAAGGTGTTAGTTGCTATTGGATAAAAATGAAGCAGGGAAGGTTCTAGGGAGTGGCATTGTGTGTATATGGATTTAAAGAGGTGTGTTAGGAAAGATGTTTAGGCAATGAGTTGAAGGTGAAGTTATTATCTAGTATGTCTTATTAGGCGGCATCCATGGAAGGGTTTTATGTATGTGGCTCTAGTTGTTTCAAGTCTTGAGGACTAACCCAACCTATGGGACATTTTTCATATTGGTCCAAATTAATAATTACATTAAAACAGAGAGATATCTCACCCTTTTATATAGCCATGCAGATACAACCCATTATAGACATGTTCTCAAGATAAATAACTTGTCGTCAAATCAGTGGGCTTGACAGGAACATTTGTTAAACATAGTCCATCCTAAATTCACCTAGTAATTAACATGTCCAGTTGTGTTACTTAATTGCCTTTATCCAGAGGAAAAATATAAGTTCTCATATCTTATGACTAGCAGATAGTTACAAATTGGCGCCAGGCACCCAAGTTAACTGCGCAGAAGACAGGGAATTAGGGGCCCTATCTCTCTTGGTGTTTACATTTCAAAGAGATGCCTCTGAGGCCCTGAAGAAAAGCACCCCTGGATTGTAAAACTAGCAGGAGGCTAATTTAGCTTTTAAAAAGATTTTTATCCTTCTGAAAGGGTTTTACAATGACAAGTTTTCTCAAAGAAATGCTCTAAGTAGAAGCCAGAGAGGTAGGGGTGTCTCTGTCCTTTCTTGCATCAGGAAAATTTCAATTTTTCCTTTTTAGATTTTTATTTATCTTTACACAGGGTGTGAGCCCCATGTATGTATATGGGGAAGGATTTCAGCAAGTGCAAACGTCCTGAGGTGGAAATGTGCTTGGAGAGTGGCTGGTGCAGGAAGCAAGGTCAAAGTTAGTAGAGGATGATCTCAGGCAGGGAACAGACCCTGGAGCCCTTATTCTTGATCTCTAGGCCAGTGCTTTTCAAACCATTTGTATGGAAGGACCAATTTATTGTGGTCCAAATACTTTTGTACAATACAATAAAAATACATTCCTAAAAAAATAAAGTTAAAAATCAAGACTTCTGAGATAGCCCCATTTTAGCACAAGTAGATTCAATAGACACAAAATTACAGAGGGCAAGAATTGGGAAGAAGTAGAGGGAGGTCAGGGGCTCTGGTCACAGAAGTTCTAAGCAGGGGAGGGTCCATCAGCTTCTCTCCTTTCACAGGTTTCAGTTTGTACCACTTTCGCCTTCTGCTAAACAAGCTTAAATTCCCACTAATCCATGTGATCAGCGCAGGTGCTCTCATGCCTATTTTACCGATGGCTGTGGAGTTGGCCCAGAAGATTTTGTGGACCAATGGAAGGTCATTAGGAATGGTTTTCAACAGGCAGGGTCCAGGATAGTCTTATCACTTGAGAGTTTAGGTGGTGCCTAATTGGAAACAACTTCCTGTGCGGTGTTTTTCAGATGTGTTTTACCTGGGAACCTCTCCCTGGAAGGGTGCCTTTCTTGGGACTCTGGTAGGACTGCCACTCCTCCTGGCTCTCCTCAGGACAATAGCTCTGTGCTTCTTTCAGAAGCAATGGAGAACTCAAGGAAAAAAGGAGGCGCGGGGGGGCATCTTCCTGGCCCTGGCTTTGCTCAGGAGAAAGTGGCAAGGAGGGGACACTGTGGCTGGAATCGGACCCCACCATGGCTTACAGAGTGCCATGCGTTGGGCTGGGATGGGACGTGGAAACAGGCAGGGAAAGGTGCATCCTTGTGTCTTCTTCCCCTTCTTTCTTCCTTTCAGAGAAGCTAAAGAAGCAGGCAGAGAAGGGCAAAGGTAGGCAGCAGAAGGGGCAAGCTTTTTACCCGCTTTCCTGACTGCCAAGAGGGAGGGTGCTGGGCTGACAAGGCGAGTGTCTCAGAACTAGGGAGGCTTAGGGAAAGGGAGAGAGTAGGTTTGTTCTCCCCCTTCCTCTACCTAGGAACCCTTTACTCTAGCATGTGCAGCCCAGCCCGGGTCCCCAGAGTGCACCAGAGCTGGGCCCTGGAGTCTGTGCACTTTGGGAAAATGATCCCTCATTATTTTTCTATCTGTTTTATCTGATTCGTTCCCCCACCTGAGAGATTTCCCCCTTTTCTTCATTTTTCCTCCAGGGAAATTCACAACAGAACTGGGTAAGATCTATGTGACAGCACCCATGGTATTGGCTGCAGGCCACGTGGTAAATGTGTGTGCGTGCGTTTTCACACAGGCATTTAAAGGGGCAGGCCTTAGGTGGTTTTAGACTCTTGCAGAGAGATGCTTGGCAATGATGTAATAATTCTCAATCCACCTTACCTTTCCCGAACCAGTGCAGGACCAGCTGCCTATCCACAGGCAGCCACTGAGACACTCCGGACAGACCCTGTAAGCCCCTTCCCTCCAAATTATATGATTGGCTTAAAAATCCACCGTTTAACTCCTAGGCATTTACTCCTAGGGTTGTCCTCTTTTTAAAGTAAATGCCACTGGGAAAGGTGGCACTTTGAGTTTGCCCCAAAGTGGGAGAACTTAATCAGAGTCACTTTTTTCTCCAAGGAGACTCAACCACTTGATACCATGGGAAGAGGAGAACAAACAAGGAGGGGGAGTGAATCCAAAGGAAGGAGGAATGGGGGAGAAGGCCAAGTTGGGTGGAGGAAAGAGCTCAAGAACCATCTCCCTGGTCCCAGCAAAACTCCAGACAAAACTGTGAGGTTCGGAGAGGCTGTCTTGCAGTCTCCCTACTCCTGTTGGGATGGAGGTGATGGAAGGGTTGGATGGGGGAAATGTCAACAAATCACTGACAACATAGTCTCAATTAATGTATAGTGCTGCCTTTCACAAGAGCATTTACTTTGAAAAGAGGGCATAGGGTGGAGTGATCAAAGGAATGGATTTCTAGTGGCAAAATGTCAGTCTTTGGCATCTGTGCAGGGGAAATAATTGAGTGTGATGTCCTTCCAGTCCTTTAAATAATATCCCCTGTATGTGACACTGAGTCAACTCTAAGCTGTGCTCAGGGACTCTGGGCTTATTCAGGATCTCCTCCCCAGAAAAAGCTCGTGATTTCAAACCAGACCTGAGCCCTGGGTAGAGGCACCTCAGTAGCCAAACCTGTTTTCCATTCCCTGTCCTTTGCAGATTTCTGCCTTTGAGCAAAGGATAGGACACAGCATCTGGATCCTGCAGATGGGCCTTTTTAAGGGCAACACAGAGGTGAGGATGAGGTTGGGGTTAGCAGTGGTTTAAGACTGTCTTCTTACCAGTGGCCTGTCTTGGCAGTGTTCCCACTTGCCCTGAAGGCTGATGTTTTCTCTATGCATTCTGCTTCCAGGGAAGCTTCAGACAGAGCTTGGTAAGTGACCCCTCTTTGTACTAATTTTTCTCGTTCAATTTTTTTTTTCATCTGTTTATCCATTTATCATCTTCTCATCTCCCAACTAGGTATGATGCACAGGCTGTGTGGGTGGCACAAGGAGAAAGGAGAGAGTGTTAGGGGGTAGGTGAAAAGTGGTATGTGTGAACAGGGAAGCTGTGGGGTCACAGTATTCTAACTCCATGTTTTTCTTTATCTGCTTCAGACTGGAGAAAGGCTGAAGACCAGACTGATGAGTGAAGTATCTTTCTCTCCCATTGTTTCATGTTTATATTTCAGCAGCTCTTCCTTTTAAAACCCAGTCAAACTTGCTCTGATTAAGCACACTCCTTCTGATTTCATTCCACATCCTTCCACACCATGTGTTGATCCCTGTCACTTGGTAAGGGTTGTATACAAGTTTCACTTTCATATTGTCCTGTGGTCTAAGCAAGCTGTAAACCATTGGTTCGATCCTAGTTGTACATCAGAATCACCACCCTCAGAGACACTGACTCTATGGGTGTAGGGTGGGCATGTCTCCATATTTGTAAATATTTCTGTCTGTATTTCCCTCTAGCCCGCCTCCTCCATAAAGCAAACAGTCTAATTTATGTCTTTATTTGTATATATTCTTGCAAAATGTGGATTTCTGTTTTGTGCACATGCATTTTAGTGTACATTAATGACATTTACAATCTCATACTTTTCCTTTTTTATAATCAATTTTATTGAAATGTACTCATAACCCATACAATCCATATAAAGTGTACAATCAATGGCATCTGGTATAATCACAGAGTTGTGCATTCATCACTTCAATCAATATTGCAGGATGTTCCTTACTTTTTTCACTCCTCACTATGTTCATCCCTGTTGCCGTGTGTGCACTTGGTTTCTTTCTCTTTCTTGCTGCAGAGTACCCCATCCAACCATTCTCCTAGAGTAAACATCCAGGGTGCCTCTAACTCCAAACCACCACAAACAATGAATGTGTAGCCTCACACACATTGCCTTATGACCCTAGGTGGAGATTTCTCTGGGTCTATACTTATGTGGGCAAATAGAGACCCTTGTGAGATACATCCAATAAATGGGATAAAGGTTTCCCAGGAGGCAGTGTCACTATCCTCCCATCAGCAGTACCCACATTCCATATGAATCAGCTTTTTATGTTGGCCAGTTCAATGGTGATAAGCCATTGGGAATTGTTTCAATTTGAACACTTGTGAACACTAATAAATTTAAATATCTATTTATATGCAACTAGGCTGGGGGGAGGGGCACCTTCCCCTTCTGAAAATTGCCAGTTCATATCCTTTAAACTGAAGTTCTGAAATTGCCTCTATTGGGGTTGCTGTCTCATTGTTTCACAGGTATTCCATAAATATAGTGATATTAAACATTGCATATTCCTTTTTCTATTCTGTCACCTGCCTATTAGTGTTGCCTATGGTGCCTCTTATTGAAAAGAATTGATTTTGTTAAAATCAATTCCATCAAAATTTTACCTTGTGGCTTGTATTTTTTAAGTGTTTAAGGAGACCTTTCTCACACTTAGGTCCCAAAGATATTTTCCTACACTTTCTTCTATTAACTTTATATGTGTTATATGTAGGTCTTTAATCCATCTAGAATTGTCCATTTCATGTGGCTTTAGGAGGAATCCAGGTATCTTTTTCCACATGGTGAGAGTTTTCCCAACACCATCTACTACACCATCCACAATTTCTACATTGATGTTGAGTATCACGTTTAGTGCATTCTCAGGTCCCATGTTTTGATGGACCTGTCCATCGGCCCACTTATACCTCATTGTTTTTAATGTTAAGATATTGATATCTTTATTCTTTATAGGAATGAATGGCCAAACACGGCGAAACTCAAGAAATTCCACTACCTTTTACCGTCAAGCTCCATTTAAACAATTCTCAATTTTTTCAAGAGAAAAAAAATCAAAGGTCCATCTACCACTTGGAAATTTCACTAATATGGAAAGGACACTGTGGAGCTCACAGCGAGGGGTGTGACTTCCGACACCCCATTCATGGAAGACGCAAGGAAAGAGAGGAAGAGACTCAGCCTCCGGGTCAAGCTCCCACCACTTCCCCTGTTCTGGCTCCCCTGACCCTTCCTGCCTCAGGCCCGCAACTAGCAGAGTGGACTCCTCGCCTCAGGACCCCACTACATTAGGGCACTGGAGAATTAGACAAGGGCCAGCGTTCTTGAAAGTCAGCCCCCGGCCCTCCCCTCTACCGCCGCAGCAGGGGAAGTGGTGAGCATCCTCTCCAGGCCCTTTCCTGCTCGCACCCCGCCTCTCCGTTCTCCTCTCGTCCTGGCAAACCTGGATTCCGCGGCTGCGAGGATCCCCTACTGCCCAATGACCATGACCCTTGGTCAGGGGCTCCTTGACCCCAGAACCAAGGCTGAGAGGCTGAAAGGATGCAATGTTCACAAGGGCCTTCAGCGCAGTTCCGGTTCCACTCTAGGGGACCTGGTGGACCCCATCTAACTGGTCTTGGCCGCCGGGCTCCGGGTTGACCTAGAAGCCAAGACTTTCAGTTGTTCTTTAGCCAAAGTATACTTAAAAGCTAAACGGAAAACCGGGGACGGCTGTGGTCGTGTATAAACGGATTTAAATTCCTGTAATATGAGGACAAGGAAGGACCTCTTGTGGTCCTGGGGTCTTCGCGCAGAAACATAAAAGGCTTATAGACATGAGTGACTATATATAATTTTTAAACTTCTGTATGATAAAAATTATGCCAGAGTTAAAACATAAAAAAATGTAGACTAAGGAAATATTTGCAACACATGTGTTATAGTGGACAAAAAAGCCTAAAAATCAATAAGTTAAAAATTATCAACCCAAATAGATAACAGGTTGTTAGGTTTGACAAGATAAAACAAAACTTGGTTATACCAAACGTCACCATAAACAGAAAGAAAAGTCAGGCCACAGAATATTAGACATTTGCAATGCATATAACTGAATAAGGATTATTTTCCAAAACGCATAAAGAATTTCTATAAAGAATTTAAAAAGCCAAAGACTCCATTAGAAAAGTGGAACAAGAATATCAAAAGGCAATTGACAGAAGAGGAAACAAATGGTCAAGAAAAGGTGCTCAATTTCACTAATAATGGGCAAAAGGTAAGGATGTACAAATGGCCATTAACATATATGTGGTCACATCCTGAATAATCAAAGAAATAAAAATTAATGCTAGATGCCACTTTTGCCTAGCAGATTAGCAAAAGGTAAAAATTGATAGCATAGTGACATTGAAGATGCCAGGGGTGAACTATTCGAGGGAGGGGAAATTGGTGCTGACATTTTAGAAGACAATTTGTTAGTATTTATTTACCAAAAAATTGTAAATAATTTTTTGACCCAGCAATTCAATTTCTTGGAGTCAGTTTTACAGAAATACACATCTAGAATTGTCCAATTATTGGCTAAATAATTTCTGGCATATCTGCCCAATAAAATCCTTTGTTTTCAATTAAAAGAACAAGGGATCTTTCTTAACGGACATGGAAAGAGGTCTACAAGACAGTGAGTGAGAAAAGTGAATCACAGAACTGAGCCTTTGGTGTGCTCATATTCTGTTTCGTTTTGTTTCGTTTTTTTAAAGCCCAACTCTACAAAAATACATATTCACATGTATTAGACACATTTGTACTAAAAAAGGGACTGAAAGGATTAACAGTGCTGATCTTTGGGAGAGTATGACCAGGAAACTTTGACTCTTATCTGTTTCAATTGGAAGGTTTTCAACAAGGAAATAACATGAAGGAAGGGAGAGGGAGGGAGGGAGGAAAAGAAAACTAAGAAAACTCATGGTGCTGTCCTTTTTTATTAGAACTTCCCATTCCTTCATTTTCATTTCCCATGACTTTGTATTTTTGGAAAAAGAAAGACGCTTCTGCGGCAATGTCAGGTCCCTCCTGTGGCCCAGCCTCTCCGGGTCACAGGCTCACTGACATTTTCCCATCAGGCCCACGGAATCAACCTGCACCAGATCAGAGAGGATGCGCACTGGGCAGAAATCCGAGCCTGTGGTGGCTCCACCGTCTTGACCATCACCGCCTGTGGGGAAACCCAGGCCAAGCTGAGGTCACTCAGCAGAGAATGGGTGGGGACAGAGGGGCAGCTGAAAGCCTGGCCCCGGATCCTGGCCGGGAGCATGGTTTAGGGGCTAAGGAGGGCGCTTGAGTTTCCTAGCAGGGAGAGGAGGAACCTTCCTCAGGCTGCAGGGCGCACTGTGAGTCCTGAGCTTTGCCTGCAGGGGACCCCTGCAGTGCTGAGTGACCTGGCTGGGCAAGAAGGGGTACTGTCTTCAGCAGAGGGAGATTTTTCCAAAATGAAAATAAAGACCTAAGGGAAGAGGGTCCACGGGCTTGTTTGGAAATCTCGTTCATCACACAAAGGAAACAGGAATCCCTGGAGAAATGACTGATTCCAGGGCTGACCAGATAGTGAGCCTGGTGGAAGGGTGACGTAGCAAGGACATTGTCAACGACTGCTGGGCCCAGCAAAAGGAACCTGAAGAGGTTCCCACTGGGCAAACTGATCTGTGCTTCAGTAAGAATTATAACTGCAATGGATAGAAATACACGTAATATGTTCAAATCAACGAATTCATAACGGCAGAAAGAAAACAAAACAAAACACACAGAAAAACAACACAAAACCCCTCATTGGTCACCTATGGAGGGTTCTAGGGAATCACCACATTATTTTGGAAACTGATAAAAATAAAATAAAACAGAAAGAAAAGAGAGAGAGAAAGAAAAAAATCAAACGTTTAACCTATACCTTAGTATAGTCAAATAACTGAAGAGAAGTTTCCTTTAAAAAGCTTTCCTTATAATCAGTGGAGTAATGATGGAGTTAAGATAAAATTGCCACACCTAATGAATTAATGGATTTAGACAAACAAACAAAACTTGAATCAGATCAAGCCTTTAGATCTAATTATCAATTTTCAGGAAACAGAAGGATAGCAGAACATGGTAAACATGTCACAAGGATTCAATCAGCAACACTCAGACTGTGGGAAACTCCTGGACAAATGACTCAGTTTCTTAGAAAAAAAAATTGCAAATAAAATTAAAAGGAGTGGGAAATTATAGATTAAAATATACTGAAGAGATCTATCAACTACTAATAATGTTTGGAATATATTTGGATGCTTATTAAACATACAAACTTAATATATTTATATACTACCTATAAAAATTAGAGAAATTTAAATGACTTGTTATTTTGATGACAAAAAGTATATTTTAATTTTTAAAAGTGATCATAACAGAATTGCTGTTATTTTCAAAGTATTGTCTTACAGAGAAACACACCAAAGTATTTATCGGTGAAATAATAAATGAGATTTCGTCAAAATTTTCTGGAGGGTGGGGGTAGGTAGTGGGAATTTAGATGACAGGAGATGGCCAGGAGTTGGTAATTTTTGAGGCTAGTGGTGGATATATCAGTGTTCTTTATATTTTACTTTGTACGTGTTTGAACATTTCCAAATGAAAAGTTAAGAAGAAGCTGAGAGAAGTCAGGGCTTGGAGGAGGAGCACAGCCTTTCTGCCTCATCATCAGTCAATCAACTATGAATATACCTCAGATCATCATCAATTGGATGATGAGGGTGCAGAACTGTCCTAAACTGAGGGAGCCTCTGAGGCATATTAAATGAGAAAGACATCAATCCTGTTTTGGAGAAACTAAGGTGAAGGCTTTTGCCCGACATGCAGACAATCCTCACTTCTCCCTCCAGGGCAAGTCTCCCTGGGCCTCTCCTTTAACATTCACAGCAAGTCAAATGCACAGGGGTGCTCTCGGGGCTCCAGGACTCCCAGTGGGGGATGGTGCCACATGTATCCAGCGAGAAGACACCACAAGATGGTGAATGGCTTGAAGGGCCACAGGGTTCCTGGAGCAGAGTTCCACGCCCTGGTGCAGGGGGCGACCATCTGCCCTCTTCAGTCTATACCAGCATTCCACAGAATCCTGTTCCCAGAGGGGACACTTGATCACAGGAGTGTGGTCTTAGAGTACTATATTTCCCCTATTGGATTCATAATGTCATTAGACTTTTCGAGGTGCTGAGAAGTCCTGTAGTAACTTCCATTTCATTTAATCTATTGTTTCCCAAATCCTTAGCCCTTATACATAGGGCAACTATTAATATCTCTTTGGGTGGGCATCTTAACTAAAATTGCCCCTGCTCACCTTCTCACCCTGGCTGTGCCATGATCCAGACTCTGACCCTGCTGTAGTTTCTCCTGAGCACGTATCACTACCTAAGATTATATTCGATATTAATCATTTACTTTCTCCTAGTCTTCAGTAAACTAGGACATTGACCCAGTTGCTTAGGTCCCAAAGCTGGGCACCTCTCTTTCTCCCATATACCAAGTCCAATTCATCAAAACAACCTGTCAACTCTCCCTATAAAACCCATTCTGGCCCTACCACTTTTCAACTTCAGCACCATTATTGTACTAATCAGAGCCACCATCACCTCTTACCTAGAAGACTGTGACACCCTCCTTAGTGGTCTCCATGACCCCTCTTGTCTCCTAAACCACCCATCCTCCACACAAAGGCCAGAGTTATCCACTGAAAATATAAATTAGATTATGCTTCTACTTTGCTCTCCACACTCCAATGGCTTCTTGTGACACTTAAAATGAAAGAAACAAAACATCCTTATCATGGTCTGCAAGCCCCTGTGATCCAGCCTTGCCTACTCTTGATCTCGTTTCCCATCCCCACCTCCCATCATACTCATTGAGCTCTAACCACTTTGACCCATTATGTCCCCAAAGCGCCAGGCATGCTCTGGGGCTCTGCACTGGATGGCTCCCTTTACCGGGAAGCTATCCTCCCAAGTTTTTTGCAAGTTATTCTCTCACTTTTAGCAGATACCTACTCCTACTCAAAAACCCCTGCCTCTTGATTTCCTCCTCAGATTGCTCCTTACTAGTGTACAGAAACATTACTGATTTTTTTGTGTGTACTGATCTTATATCCTACCACTTTACAGAACTTGTCTATCAACCCTAGTAGTTTTGTGCAGATTTTTCAGGGTTTTCTACCTACAGTTCATGTAATCTGCAAATAGTGTAAGTTTTACTTCTTCTTTTCCAGTTTGGATGCCTTTCATTTCTTTTTCTTGTCCAAGTGCTCTAGCAAGAACTTCTAACACAATGTTGAATAAGAGTGATGATAGTGGGCATCCTTGTCTTGTTCCAGATCTTAGAGGGAAAGACTTTAGCATTTCACCATGTTAGTTGTGGGTTTTTCATATAAGCACTTTGTCATGTTGAGGAAGTTTCCCTCTATTCATATATTTCAAAGTGTGCTTATTAAGACAGTATTTTCTATATTTTGTAGAATGTCTCTTCTGCATCGATAGAGATGATCATGTAAATTTTTCCTCTTTGATCTGCTAGTGTGGTGTATTACATTGATTGATTTTCTTATATTGAACCATCCCTTCATACCTTGGAAAAAACCCACTTGATCATGGTGTATAATTCTTTTCATGTGCTTTTTGGATTTAATTTCCAAGTATTTTGTTGAGGATTTTTACATCTAAGTTCATTAGAGAGACTAAAAGAATCAAATATCCAGGAAAAAAACTAGCAAAAGTTGTGAAGGACTTGTATACAGAAAACTTCACAATTTGCTAAAAGAAATCAAAGGAGACCTAAATAAGTGGAAGAATTGATATCATTAAGATGTCAATTCTACCCAAATTGATTTACAGATTCAATGCAATCCCAATAAAAATTCCAAAAGTATATTTTACCAAAATAGAAAAGTCCATTACCAAATTTACTTGGAAAGGTAAGGGGCCCAGAATAGCCAAAAACTGTTTTAAAAAGAAAAATGAAGTTGAAGGAGTCATGCTACCTGACCTTAAAGATATTAGAAAACTAAAGTTGTCAAAATTGCATGATTTTGGCATAAAGGTAGACATATTAACCAATGGAACCAAACTGAGAGTTCAGATATGGATCCATTCATCTACAGCCAACTGATATTTGAGAAGTCTGTCAAACCCATTCAAGTAGTACAAAATACTCTCTTCAACAAATGGTGCTGGCAGAACTGGATAGACATAGCCAAAAGGATGAAAGAAGATCCCTATATCATGCCCTATACAAAAATTAATTCAAGATGGATCAAGGATCCAAATAAAAGAGCCAGGACCATAAAGTTCCTAGAAGATAATGTAAGGAAGCATCTTCAAGATTTTGTGGTAGGCAATGGTTTCATAAACATTATACTCAAAGTATGAACAACAAAAGAAAAAATAAACAAATGAGACTGCTTCAAAATTAAACACTTTTCTGCTTCAAAGGAGTTTGTCAAGAAAGTGAAAAGGCAGTCTACTCAATGGGAGAAAATATTTGGTAACCACTTATCCAATAAGGGTCTAATATCCAACATATAGAAAGAAATCCTGCAACTCAATTACAAAAAGACAAACAACTCAATTTAAAAATGGGCAAGAGACTTGAACAGACACTTTTCCCAGGAGGAAACACAGAAGGCTAAAAAGCACATGAAAGGATGCTCAACATCACTAGCTATTAGGGAAATGCAAATCAAAACTACAATGAGATATTATTTTATACCTACTAGATTGGCTGCTATTAAAAAAAAACAACAACAACCCAGAAAACTAAGTGTTGGAGAGGATGTGAAAAATGGGAACACTCACTCACTGCTAGTAGGAATGTAAAATGGTGTTGCCACTGTAGAGGATGGTTTGTCAGTTCCTCAGGAAGATAAGTATAGACTTGCCATATGCTCTGGCAATCCTACTGCTAGGTATATACCCAAAAGAAATGAAAGCAGGGATACACATCGATATATTCACACCATTGTTCATAGCAGCATTATTCACATTTGCTAAAAAATGGAGGCAATTCAAGTGTCTCTCAGCAGATGAATGTATTAACAAAATATGGTATATACATATAATGGAACATTATTCAGCTGTAAAAAGGAATGAAGTACTGCCACATGCGACAGCATGGACGAACCTCGAGGACCTAATGTTGAGTCAAGTAAGCCAGTCAATAAAGGACAAATATTGCATGATCTCACTGGTATGAGCTAAGGATATTGAGAAGACTCATTGAGGTAGAGTCAGGAAGATAGGCTACCAGGAGATAGAAGGGGAGTGGAGATTGGTGATTTGGCAAGATTTTTTAATAAGGCTGATGATAAGTGTTTGGCAATGGACAGAGGTGATGGTGGTGCAGCAATATGAGTGTAATTAATGGCACTGAATTGTGAGTGTGAGCGGGGTTTGAAGGGGAAGTTTTGGGCCGTACATGATGCTAGGACTGTCCAAATATCCAAGCTCTGGGTCAGGCTGGCTTCTCCGCAAGGGGATGGCAATAGGCCAAAGAATGGAAAATCTGAAGCCATGGTTTCAATTAAACAACGTAAGAACAAAAGCCCTTGCCTATACCCCCCAGTGCTAGGGTGAATGATCTGGGCTCAAGTTCAACAGGTAAGCAGATTCTGGCAGCTTCCTTTCTGCAAGTAGAATGGGCTGTATAGTCAGTGCTCACCTAAGCTCTTAGATTTAAATCCTTGTTCCAACCCTCTTCATTAGAACATGAGAGCCGTCCAGACATTAACACTCTCTTACCCAGCTCAGATATGGTTGGGAGCTTTTGGGTTGGGGCAGTGGGAGAACACTGTCACCCAAACTGGATCAGGGACCTCGTTTTCAGATGAGTGGCTCCAGGTAACTGGACTGATTCCCAAGAAATGCCGGTGATTTGGGCTCCTAAATCAGAAATATTCAGGATGCCAGATAGTTGAGGTTCTTCAGAAAGCCCTACCCTACAACTTTTCCCAGTCTAGTCCTGGTTAGCAATATCTTCTGACTCTCCTGCCCTACCTTAGAAACTTCAGCAGACAAGCACTGTTGGCACTTCCTGGGTGATAGACCAGCAGACCCACCAGTGGAGAGCATCTGTCAGCCACAAATATGGTGAGGCAAACCCATAGGCCAACAGAATTTCTATGTTCAGTACAAATATCAGAGAGAAGTGACCCTTAGGACCCTCAATGCTGCCCAATGATACTTTTCTTCCAGTAGGCTCATGGGTCCTGTCTATTCTTAGATGGGCCACTGATAGAAGTAGCTCAAGCAGACATAGTTAAGCCCTTTATTCCTCAACTTCCCCTATCCCAATGTGGACTTTAAAAATTATACTACAGAATGATACCCCTCAGACCAAAGGCAGATCTTAATTCAGAAAAAAGGGCCCCATCAACAATTAATGCTGGTGCCAAAGGTAACTGGGAACAAGGTAGAGTTAACAGAACAAAGGCGTAGTGTCTCACCTTTCCAATGACAAAATTAATATTGCTAGCAAAGTTTCAAAGGCTACTCTAAACTCAAGTCATTCCTTAACATTCTTAAATAAAAGCAGACAAATCATTTCCTAGCACAGAAAGATAATCAGAACTTCAAAGAACAGTGATTCTCTTCTGCTATATGTACAACCCAAGAGTACAGCAGGCCACTCTTCCAATTTTCACAGTAATTCTTCCTTCTTGAGTTCCCTACCAATCTCCCTACTGGTGCTGCATCTTGCCCTGGCAGCACAATAAAGCATATCTTTATTTTTCTTGCCAATAAAGCATATAAAGTACATGTCAGATGAAATGAAGGCACATAATCCATATTCTCAACAAACCAACTGGATATTTCCTCTATGGAAAAAGAATCCATCGGTGGCTGCTGTTTATTTAGTGGCCCCTGACAAACAAAGGCTCCTTCCCTTTCCCTGCACCAGTGAGATGTGTCAATACAGAGATGGCCCTCACACTGACTGGTTACTGAGGTACAGGAGAATCAGGGAACGTGCACTGGAGAGAACCCCAGGAATCTGTCTGACTTCACTTTTGCTGGGGAAGAAACAGGTCTAGAAAAGCTGTGATGTACATAAGGTCTCCAAGTGGGCTGGTCTGCTCATTCCCCATCTAAAGGCTTTTCTTTTTTACCTGGATTTACATGGTGGACATTTCTTTCCCAGATTCACTGTTATCTGCATAGAAGGGATTTACCTCCCTCCAACATACTGGGCCAAGCAGTGAAGTTGAAGTTCACTGTGGGTCAATTTGAAGTATTATGATATCAACTATAGACTCAAAGCAGTTGCTGGGGCAAACTCCAGATTTGTCCCCTTTGACATCTCTGTAGGTCATCACATTGTCATTCATGATTCCAACTAATTTCCTCTAAGTTCCAAAATCTCCATGACCATTATTTAACAGAACCTAGAAGCAGAGCCTCCATGTTTGACCTTTTCATTTTATAACTAAATAAATAAAATGCAGTTCTGAGGCCAGCACCCAACTCTATGGACAATCTTCTTCCTAGGGACATGGACTCCTTCCTTCCCTAGAATTATGTAAACAGGGGTATGGGCACAATTAGTACAAGAGCAGCAGCTTTTGTCTTCAGATTTGGTTAAACTCACTGGTGGGGGAATACCACTTACTCTGCTGTCAGGAGAGCCTGGCTGGCCAGACCTTCGCAGTGAGAGAAGCAGGGAGGTCTTTAGAAAGCTCCTTGCTGGGATCTCCAGGTTTGTCCTAGCACTTCTAATCTCCAGGGCTGGGAAATCCATCTCCAAAAGAAAAGATCATGGAAATCATCTCCCTTTACACATGATGGCCCAGGGCGCAGAGGCAAAGAGACTGCATGAGGCCACAAGCGAGTTCAGAAGAGCTGGAGCTGGAGCACAATGCCAGACTAGGTGGCATGGGCTCACTGGAAACTGCACAGATCCTGCCCCTGTAAGAAGGGTACAAAGTCACCAGGAGAGAACAGTCTAGATGGGGAGACTTTGAGGCTCCTGGAATACTTCTGAATCTACACTGGTTCTTCAACTACTGGGACATACATTGGGGGGAAGACCAAGCCTACAGAGCATGTCATTGTGCAGGAAAGAATAGGGGTGTCTTCATTGCAGAAAGTGGGATCCCCATTCTAACCTGGAATGGGCCAGACAAGATCCTCCTACCCTCTGCCCTACCCACCTCCTTAAAGCAGCTTGAGTGACTTCACCAGGAAGGCTTCTGTGCAGTTCTCGGTCCTGCCCAGGCCTTCCTCTTGTGAGGACAAGGAGGATGATGGGAAGTGCTGAACCCAGCCAATGCCACACTGGTGTGTCCTGTGCCACCTTTGCACACTTCCCACAGAAACCACAGTAAAGACACTTTCTCAGTGCCACTTGCTCTCTTTGCCTGCTGACCAACTCTGGTATGTTTCCCATATGGCCTGTATGGCATTCTCCCCTTTCCTGAGGGAACTATGTGTATAATAAATCATTCAAACTCTATCAGTCTCTCTCTCAATCTGTGTCTGGCCTTTCTATACCTCACATGAGGTGATATAAACAAAAAATTGCTTGTCTTCACCTCTAGTATGTAAGTGCTTACAGGGCAGGGGCTCTCACTTATGTCTGTATTCTTACTATGGGCATCATTTGCTTCTGGCTTTTGGATCAACTAATTTTCATATTTTTTTCTTTTCTAAAGTAACTATTTAAGGGTAAGCCTTTCTGTTTTGAATTAATTAAGTTGGATTTTAAATTTGGATCTGGGGAAGCGGATGTGGCTCAAGCTGTTCGGAGCCTGCCTACCACAAGAGAGGTCATGGATTCAGTTCTCAGTGTCTCCTAAAGAAGATGAGCAAGACAGCAAGCTGACATGACAAGCAAGTGTGTTGAGCTGATGCAACAAGGAGTAGACACAGTTAGGAAACCCAAGAAGAGAAATAACAAGCTGGAAGCAGAGGTGGCTCAAGTGATTGAGCGCCTCCCTCCCATATGGGAGGTCTCATGTTTGGTTCCTGGTGCCTCTTAAAAAGAAGACAAAGAGACACAGAGAACAGACAGAGAGTGCAAACATAAGCCAGGGTGGGGGGCGGGGAAATAAATAAAATAAAAAATTTGAATCTCTGACACAATGGGGAACCCAGGCCACAACGCATGAGAAAAGATAGTTTGTTATTCACAGGTCCCAGAGAAAGAAGGGTGCCATGAGGGCTCAAATGCAAGCGTGATCTACTCGGGTGACACAACCAGCAGAGCAAGAGGACCCATGGTTTTGTGCCTGTTTATTGTCCAGGGTAGAGTTTAGCAGATAGCCCATGGGAGTCAAGAATTAGGTAGTTTAATACAAAGATATACAAAAAGGAAAGGGACTGGGGGTCCAAATGTAGTGGGGATAACTGGATTATCATTTGGGGCCAGCTGTAGGTTCTGGGTGAGGTATGTGGGTGGTGGCCCAGATAAGGGTTTGGGTCTGGGGGAGTTTATGCCCCAGGGCTGGAGAGCTGCTTATTAACTAGGTCAAAGTTCGGTATTGAGGCAAATGGCTTAGCCAAATTAAGATGGATGCCGAGGCAACACAAAGAAAATTTTGATAGTTATGACAATTTCTGTTTAAGAACACTTTATAGGCATCATACAACCTTGGAAATGTAATATTTTCATTCTTGTTCTATTCTAAATACTTTCTAACATTTATTCTGGTTTCCTTTGGATACATGAGTTATTGAAAACTATACTATTAATTATTTCTAAGTGTATAGAGTTTTTTAAGCTGTTGAATTGCTTTTATCTCTTAATTTCATTATGGTTAACAAATGTGTTTTTTGTGGTGGTAGTTTTTTGCTATTTGTGTAAACTTTCTTTCCAAACTAGTAAGTGGCCACTCTTTGTGATATTCTATGTGTTTGAAAGAAGAAAGCAGCATGATCTCTAATTGTGAATGCCCTGGATTAGTGTGTTTAGTGAAAGGCTTCATGAATGAATCTTCTCCTTTCTTCCATATTTGAACCGACTGCCCATGTGCCTTATGCTATATCGTAGATCCTTGGTAATGGAGGCCTTGTCTTGTGCTAGCCAGTCCTTTCTCATCTGGCCTTATGATCAGAGTCCTAACCCTGAACTCAAACAAGAGACAGTCTGGCAGGCTTACCTTGGACTGTGTCAGGAAATGTCAGTCTCTCCTGCTCTTGGATACTTCTCATGGAGCCCTGCCTGTATATCTGGACAACCCACTACCCTGTAGAGCACTGCCTGGCAGACAGGACCTGAAAATATCCCTGTAGCTAACATTCTGTACCATCTACCCAGGGCAAAGTCTTAACCCCAGACAAAGCTCTCTCCCAATCTGCCCTACCTTGTACCTGAGCTTAGTCGAGATAGGTGTTTATGGCCTGGTAATAAATGCTCATTGATCACCTGCTCCAGGGATTCAAAGTCCAGAGTCCTGAAACTCCTAACACATGCAGGTGGCAGGGAGACTCTGAGTAGAATGCTGAGGCTCTCCATGTCTCCAGAACCTGGGACTGCCGGCCAGATCTCGTCTACTCTCTAATCCATTCATCCATCCCTCCTGTCATCTGTTTCTACAAACTGATCCTGATCCAGATGAACAGATCCAGTTCTCTCGTGCTCACTTTGGTTTTCAGTATCCTCAAGCTGCTGTCAGGTAAGGCTTCCAGTCTGTACTCCTCTCTGTTCTCTTCTTGTAGTTGCCTAGTTTGAGTTCTTTAGATACAATGATTATAGCATAATGGGAATGGGGATAATTTTGTTGTCTGCACTCTCAATCTGAGAGTCTAGATCTCTCAATATGAGCTGGTTCTACTAGTTCCAGTACAGCATGTATCAATGCCAGGGACTGTGGGAGGCTGAGGAGAGCATGAAGTACTTGAGTCCTGTGGAAACAGTTATAGACACCCAGAAATAATGATGGCAGGGCTGCCAAAGAGAGGTTGCAGTAGTGGGGAGGAGATACACCAAAGCTATTATGGTGAATCTAATAAATTTTTGCCTCAGAATGGCTGTGGATTTAGGCAGGGGAGGTCCTTAATACAACATTGAGGTTTCTGACATGGATCCTGGGAGGAAGGAGGCACCATTTAGGAAAACTGGGGAAAAGAAAATGTGCCATTGTGGACAAGCTAAATTATAATGCCTATGGTATGCGATCTGAGACTGGTATAAGGAGTCCAGATATGTAAGTGAAGAATAAGTTTAAAACTCATATTCTGGGGAATGGATATGGCTCAAATGGTTGGGTGTCCGTCTTCTATATGAAGGGACCTGGGCTCGATCCCCAGGATGTCCCTGGAAAATAAAGAAAAATACAGAAGGTGCACAGGCTACCAGGCCTCACGAGTGGGTGTGTCATCAGGCCTCCTGCAATGGCGGGCTAGGCTCCGCTGAGCCACACAGCAAGATGATGATCTAACAGGAGAGTGAGACAGAGGGAGAGCCAAGACAAGACACGCCGAAAAACCAGGAACTAAGTTGCTGCAGTTGGCAGAATGCTTCTCTCCCACATCAGAGTTTCCCAGGATTGAATCCCTATCATTAGAATAGTAACAAGTCTACTTTAGTCCATGGTTGCATTCCTCCCTTATGTTTGTTCATTCCTCAATCTTGAGGATTTTGGGAGGGTGATGCGCACTCTGCTTTGAATTGAGAGGGGGCTTAGATCCCATGGGGCAGATGGATGGGACTATCTTGCTTACAGTTGCAAACACTCTGTTCCTTGGGATGGGTGTTGTCCATCATCATTTCCTTGTTATTTGTCCTGGGTTAGTCCAACGAACTGGAGAGTAGGTGTTGCAACTCTGCTGAGATTCAGGGCTTAACCAGCACATGAACAGACCAAAGATTTAAGTCTCTGGGGCATATATTTAACCGATGATAACCACTAAGTTTCAGTTTCTCAGGAATAAGGCTCATTGTTACATGCATTAATATTGAGGGCTTAACATATTGTTCTCTTTTATTTTATAAGGCACTGCCTATGTATTTGAGGATTCTTGCCTCTCTGTTTGAGAATGTAGTAGGACTACCCAGGATGGGAGTTTAATATTTTCTAATTTATTGCATGGGTCTCCACCCACTGAGATAATACCTTATGGCAAGATGAACACATTCATATTCCATCGAAGTATGCCCCATGTACACTCTTTTCCAAATATTCCCCAGTAGCTTAAGTTTAACGTTCTAAAACTATAACAATGACATTTGATTTCGTACTAACTTAACTTCAACAGCATATTCAAATTGTTTCTATATCCCTCTCTCTTATAACTTTTTTTATACTTGTTACAAATTAATACTTTATAAATTGTATGCCATAAAGCATAGGTTTATCATTAATTTTTATGCATTTGCATTTTCTTTTCTCTTTTTTAAAGAGGTATCAGGGATTGAACCCAGGACTTCATACATGTGAATCAGGTGCCCAACCGCTGAGCTACACCTGCTCCCCCTGTTTGCATTTTACATCCTGTAAGAAGTAAAACATTAGTTACATAACCAAATTGCCATACAATAATGTTGGTGTTTATAATTAAACATGTGGTTACCTTTACTAAAGATCTTTATTTCTTTATGTCACTTCAATCTACTATATCCTTTCTTTTCCTTCCCTTTCAATCTGAAGAACTTCCTCTAACTTTTCTTGTTGGGTATGTCTAGTGGTGACATCCTCCCTCAGCCTTTGTTTATTTGAGAGAATCTTAATCTCTCCCTCATTTTTGAAAGATGGTCTTGCTAGATATAAAATTATTGATAGCCAATTATTTTCTTTCAGGAATTAATGAATTTCATCCCATTCCTTCTTGCCTCCATGATATCTGATGAGAAATTGGCATTTAATATTATTGATGTTCCCAATGTGAAATTTATTACACATTGATGTTCTCTTGCAGCTTTCAGAATTCTCACCTTCTCTGTGGCATTCATCGGATTGATTACAGTATATACGCACATGATTCTCTTTCCAGTTATTCTTTTTGTAATTCATGGCACTTCTTGACTATGTGTATTCAAGTCTTTATTTAAATTTTGGAAATTTTCTGCCATTATTTCTTTGCATATTATTTCTGCTCCCTTCTCTCTTTCTTCTTCTTGTGGGACTCCCATAACTCCTATATTGGTACACTTGATGGTGTCCTGAGGGCCACCTAGCTCTGTTCACTTTTCTTCACTCTTTTTCTTTCTGCTCCTCAGCCTGATAATTTCAATTGTCTTTTCTTGAGTTCATTAATTCTTCTACTACTAGGTCCAATCTGCTGTTGAGACCCTCTAGGGAATTTTTCATGTCAGTTAGTGTGGCCTCCAAATCCATTACTGCTATTTGGTTTCTTTTAAAAATTTCTATCTCTTTATTAACATTCTCATCTTGCTTATTTATTATTTTCCTGGTATCATGTATTTCTTTCTCCATGTTTTTCTTTAGCCTTTTGAGCACAGTGAAGATTATTTTTTTTTTTAAATTTGTCTGGCATGTCCAAAGTCTGATCTGAAATTTTGTTGTTCCTTTGGATGAGCCACCATTTCTTACTTTGTTTTTGCCTTTTAATCTTTTGTTGAACACTTTACATTTTAACATATTATTGTGTTAACTCTAGATTTTATCTCTGAGTTCTCTGTTCCTTATGTTTGTATCCAGCTAATTCTATGATAGAAATTTCTTTGAGTGCTAACTGCTAACAACAAATAAACCAAAGCACAAAACACCTTTCACAGTCTTTTCAGATTGACTCTGTGTTGATTGGTGCTCTCCTTCAGATTTTAGTATACCTATTGAGGAGTTCAGGCCAATGAAAAGACACAGGGTACTCTCTGTCTTTTCTGAGCATGCATCATGTCCTGGGCATTTTCTCAAGGTTTTAGAATTTCCCCATTTACAGAGATCTGAATGTCACCTGTACTTCCTGTGGAGTAGATTTTACCTCTTCTCTGGTGCTCTGTTGTTTGTCTTGAAGCCAATATCCTTTGCCCCGTGTCATTTTTTCTACCACAGTATTGTTTATTATTAAAAATACATATGTATTGAAAAAACTAAACACAATTTTTTTAAAAGCCTGAAAGCATGTACATATATGTACTCAAATTTCCAGAGGAGCAATCAAGAATCAAGTTTATTTTTAAAATTTTTCCTCCTCATTCACCATTAAACTTTTAAAAGTACATATACATTTATTTTTAAAGAAACTCTAGATTAGATAAATGTTAAATTAAAAACAGGGGATGCCGATGTGGCTCAGTGGTTGAGCGCCAGCTTTTCACATACGAAGTCCAGGGTTTAATACCCGGTCCTGGTACCTCACAAAAAAGAAAAAAAAGAAAGAAAAAAGAAACATATATGGGATTCCCATATGCCCCACCCTCTCCCTCCTTACACTTTCCCACATTAACATCTTTCATTAGTGAGGTACATTTTTTACAACTGATGACATATTGAAGCATTCCTACTAATTATGGACTATAGTTTACCTTATAGTTTACACTCTGCCCCGAACAACTTTATAGGTTTTGACAAAATGTATAATGGCTTGTTTTCATCATTGAAATGTCATGCAGGACAATTCACATATCCCAAAAATGCCCCCATGTTGCACCTATTCTTCCCTCTCTCTCCCTTCAGAACTTCTGGTGGCCACTGCCTTTATATTAATGATAGAAGTTCTTCCACTGCTAGAATAACAGTTAGTCTATAATAGAATAATATAAATTTACTTTAGTCCATTGTTGATTCCCCAACTTCAGGATTTTGGATGGTGACACCTACTCTGCTTCTAATTGAGAAGGTTCTTAGATCCCATGGAGCAAACACATGGAATTGTCTTGTTAGCATTTGCAGGTACTCTCTGTTCCTTAGGATGGGCCTTGTCCACCATCAACCCTTTTTTAGTTATGATGGATGAGTCCAGTACCAAATGGTACATTTGTTACAACTGATGTACAAATATTGAAGCATTGGTACTAACCATGGTCAGTGGTTTACATTATGGCTTACATTTTGCACCATTCATTTTTATAGGTTTTGATGAAATTTAAAATGGCCTGTATGTTACTGAAAGATCATGCAGAACAATTTTTTTTTTTTTTTTTTTTTTTTAGGTATTGGGTGCCAAGGATTGAGCCTGAGACCTCATATATGGGAAGACAGTGCTCAATCACTGAGCCATATTGGCTTCCCTGCGTTGGTTTGTTTTGCTTGTTTTGCTTGGTTTTTTTTTGTTGTTTGTTTGTTTGTTTGTTTTGTTTTTTTCCAGGAGGCACCAGACACCGAACCCAGGACCTCCCATGAGGGAGGAAGGCACCTAATCACTTGAGCCACTTCCACTCCCTGCTTTGTTGTGTCTCTCATTATGTTTTCTTCCTTGTGTCTCTTGTTGCGTCACCTCGCCAAGCCAGCCCACTGCATCAGCTCGCTGTCTTGCTCATCTTCTTTAGGAGGCACTGGGAACCAGACATGGGATCTCCCATTTGGTAGGTGGGAGCTCATCCACTTGCGAGTTCAGAGGTTTTTGATGACTAATTCAATCTCCTTAGTTGTGATTGGTCTGTTGAGTTCATCAATTTCTCCTTTTGTCAATGTAGGCTACATGTGTATTTCTAGAAATTTGTCCATTTCATCTAAGTTATTGATCTTGTTGACATACAATTTTTCAAAGAACCCTTTTATGATACTCTTTATCCTGTGGGATCAGTGGTGATATCCCCTTCATCATATCTTATTTTATGTATTTGCATCTTCTCTCTCTTTTTCTTTGTTAGTCTAGCTTAAGGGTTTGTGAATTTTATTAATCTTCTTAAAGAATCAGCTTTTGGTTTTGTTAATTTTTTCCAGTGTTTTCTTATTTTCAATTTCATTTAGTTCTGCTCTAATCTTATAATTCCTTTCTCTTTACTAACTTTGGGATGAGTTTGTTGTTCTTTTTCTAATTCCTCCAGGTGTGCAATTAGGTCTTTGAATTTAGCTCTTTCTTCTTTTTTAAAATAGGCATTTATGGACATAAATTTCCCTCTCAGCACTGCTTTTGCTGAATATCATAGGTTTTGATATGTTGTATTCTCGTTTTCATTCATACCAAGGTAGTTACAGAATTTTTTTTGCAATTTCCTTCTTGACCCACTGATTGTCTAAGAGTGTATTGTTTAACTTCCATATCTTTGTGCCTAATCTGCTTCTCTGCCCCTTACTGATTTCTAGCTTCATTCCACTGTGGTCAGAGAAATTACTTTGCATAATTTCAAATTCTGAATTAATTGAGAGTTGTTCTGTGGCTTAGCACTGGTCTATCCTGGAGAATGATCCATGTGCACTCAAGAAGAATGTATATCCCACTCTATGTGATTATAATGTTCTGTATTTGTGTATTAAGTCCAGATCTTCTTATGTATTATTCAAGACCTTTGTTTCTTTATTGATTATCTGTCAAGAATTTCTAATGGTGATAATGGTGTATTAAAGTCCCCCATTATAATCATAGAGTCATCTATTTCTCCACTTCGTTTTCCAATGTTTGCTTCATGTATTTTGAGGTGTTCTGGTTAGATGCATAAATGTTTATGATTATTTTTTCTTCTTGATAGATTACCCCTTTTATTAATATATAGTGTGCTTCTTTTTCTCTTAAATGGTTTTGCATTTAAACTCTATTTTGCCTGATATTAACATAGCTGCTCACACCCTTTTTTGGTTATTGTTTGCATTAAAAATCATTTTTCAACCATTCACTTGCAGCCTCCTTGTGTTCCTGGCTCTAAGGTGAGTTTCTTGTAGACAGCATACAGATGGGTTATATTTCCTTACCCATTCTGCCAATCTGTGTCTCTTGATTGGAGAGTTTAATCCATTAACATTCAGTGTTATTACTGTCACGGCATCACTTATATTAGTCATTTTTTCTTTAGGTTTTTATATGTCATATTTTGTTTTTTATTTCTCTTTTTATCTTTTTCGTTGTTCACACTAATAATATTACTATCTACACTCTCCTCCAACCCTCTTTCTCCTGTTTATTTCTTTTCAACCTGTAGGACTCCCTTTATTATTTCTTGATGGGCCAGTTTCTTGTTCACAAACTCTTAATTTTTGATTATCTGTGAATATTTTGAGCTCTCCCTCATATTTGAATGCCAGCTTTGCTGGATACAGAATTCTTGGCTGACTGCTTTTTTTCTTTTAGCATCTTAACTATGTCAAACCACTGTCTTCTTGCCTCCATTGTTTCAGATGAGAAATTAGTGCTTAATCTTTTTGAGCTTCCCTTGCATGTAATGGATCTCTTTACTTTTCTTCTTTCAGTATTCTTTCTTTGTTCTGAGCATTGGACAATTTGACACGTACATATCTCAGGGTAGGCAGGGTGTGCCACGCTTCCTGGACATGTACATCCATGTCCCTTTAAAAACTTGGGAAATTTTCAGCCACTATTTCCTCCAACATTCCTTCTGCCCCCTTTCCCTTCTTTTCACCCTCTGGGATGCCTGTAATGCTTATGTTTGTGCATTTCACATTGTCTTTCAACTCCCTGTGTCCTTGCTGGCTTTTATCTTTTTATCTATCTGTTTTTTCCATCGGTCTGATTTCAACTATACTAACTTCAACATCCCTAATTCTTTACTCTTCCTGTTCAAATCTTCAGTTTTGTGCTTAAAGTGTATTTTTTTATTTTTTAAGATTTATTTATTTATTTTTCCTCCCCTCCCCACTCATTGTGTCTGCTCACTGTGTGCTTGCTGTGTCTGCTCATCTTCTTTAGGAAGCACTGTCTGCTCATCTTCTTTAGGAAGCACTGGGACCTGAACCCTGGACCTCCCATGTGGAGGCGGGTTCCCAATCACTTGAGCCACATCTGCTCCCTGCTTGTTGTGTCTCTGGATTGTGTCTCCTCATTTCATCAGCTCATTGTGTCCGCTCATTTCATCAGCTCATTGTATCTCCTTAGTGCATCAGCTCCTTGTCTGCTCATCTTCTTTAGGAAACAGTGAGAACTGAACCCAGGACCTTCCATGTGGGAGGTAGGCACCCAACTGCTTAGTCTCATCTGCTCCCCACCAGCATATTTTTTATTTATTGCATTGTGCCATTCATCACCATCAGATCTGTTATTTTTATGTGTTTATGATTTCTTCAGTATGTTCCCCCACTATCTTCTTAATATCCTTTATCTCTTCCTTCATTTCATTAAGTTTTGTCATGATATTTGTTTGGACATCCTTGATTAGTTGTTCCACGTTCTGCATCTCTTCCCCTTTTTTAGTTTTTTCATTGGACTGGGACATGTCTCCCTGTTTCTCATTATAGCTTGTAATGTTTTTTGGTGTCTAGGCATCTATTTATCTTGATGGGCTTATTCAGATGGTTAGTTTCCTTTTCTATGGTTTCATTTTGTATTTTTGTATATGTAAGTTTCTTTTTTGATACTTGGTTCCTCTTATTCTATATCCTTGTAGTTGTCTATATTCCCTTGAAAAAATGTTAAGGCCATAGAAAAGGAAAGAGAGAAGAAGAAAAATAATATTAGTAATAATATTTTTAAAGATAAAAATGGATCTGTACAAGAGCCAGGAATATAAATAAGTACTAAATGCAAAAAAATCATAAAAAATACAAAGGAATAAGAATTTTAAAAGTAATAATAAAAAATAGAAAGTAAAAAAACGAGGAAAAGGTGGAATGAAAGAAAAGCAATCAAAGATGGAAAAATGAAAAATGAAAGAAAGAAAACAAATAAAGAAACTAAGTATAAAAAATAAGGAAAAGAAAAAAGGAAACAAAGAAAGAGAAAAGATAACAAAAAACAAACAAACAAACAAACAAACAAAAGAAAAAACAAAGAAAAACAGGCTTTCTTCTTAGGACCTTAAGAACCATTTCAGGCTGCCAGTGATCATCAATCAATCATTCTGCAGCCTGCCTTCCACATGTTTGGTATCTGGTTTTAACAAATTAAATAAAGAATTTTTAAAAAGATAAAAAATAATACATTGAAAAACCTAAAACAAAAAAAAACAGCAACTCAGTCTATACGTTCCCTGTCATAAGGTGCGAGCTAGATGCCTGACAATCTGGTGGATCATTCTCTGGATTCCTTCTCTTAGCAGGTACTTGGAAATGAATATATGAGGCAGGCTTTCCTACACTGAGCTATATCCATTCCACAGATTAAGTAGGCTTCTGAGAGATTATCTGGCTCTCCCTTCCCTATTTCCCTAAGGTGAGTTGGGCTTCTAACTGCTGACTATCTCTCCTGGCTTCCTTCTTTCCCAGGCTGGTTATGCACCTGTCTCCACCTACCTCCTCACTGACCATGTTCTCTCTCCCAGAGCAGCTGGGTGTGACACCTGCCTGATCAGATACCCCCTCCTCTCTCCCTGGGGCCGCATTAGTGCTGGCTGGGGTCATTTTGGAGACTCAAAAGGGGCTCAGCTGGCCAAAATCACTGAAGAGAAACTTCTCTCCACCCTCTACCAGACCCCTCTTCCTCTCAGGAAATGTTCTTTCCCACTCGGTTGGCAGCAGTGAGCCAGGGGTTTTTCCAAGACTATTTGCCTTGAGGGTGGGGTATAGGTGCTTTTCCCAACTACAGGGACCAGTAACTCATGGTTTTCATTTGGTCTCTTTGTCTCTCTGTCCCTCTGGGTGATGTGTAGCACTCTCCTGTTCTGTAGATGCCTAAAGCAGCTCCCTTGGGTAGCTTTTTGCCCTTCCTCCATTGTTTTTGAAGTAATCTTCCTAGAAGTCTCCCCCATGCCCCTGTGATTTGATTGTTTCATACACTGCTTTAGTGCTCTATAAGCTGCTTCTGCCTGAAAGGCAAGTTCTGGTAAGGGCAGCCAGAGAGGAATGCCTGTTTCAGTCAGTCCATCAGGTTGCCATTCAATAGCTTGGCATGGACACACAGGCACCCACATATGCACATAGGGGTTACTTTGCTTTCTCCAGAACAGAGCGTGAGATGCACAGTGAGATTGCAGACTGGCTCCACACCGTGCAGTGGGGAGGATGGGGGTGGACCAGCAATGGCATTATGAGCCTTTCCTACCACTTCTATGTTGCGTTTTCCTGATTCATGTCTCACCCAGGTATTGCACCCTTTAACTGTTACACAGAGCTCTGGCTGATTTTGCCAATATTTAGTTGCTAGTTTTTTAAAGATTGTGTGCAGGAACAGAATCCTGGAGCATCTCACACCAACAACTCTGTTGACTGGAATTGATGCTGCAGCCTTGAGGCAGAATTTCTTCTTCTCTAGGAAACCTGAGTTTTTGCTCTTAAGACTTTTCAAGTGATTGGGTAAGGCTGACACACTTTGTTGAGGGTAATATTGTTTATTTAAAGTGAACTGGTTATAGATGTTAACCGCATCTACAAAATATTCCCTGCAAAATCTAGGTTAGTGTTTCATTATATAACTTGGTACTATAGCCTAGCCAAGCTGAACCATAAAACTAGCCATCACAGCAACTTAAGTTTATTAACATTAAGTAAGAGTCAGAAAGACCAATAAGAGACGACCATTATGAAAAATATCTTGTTTCAGAGTAATGAGGAATCTTCTGGAATTAAACTAGGCAGATGTGGTTATCCTGTCTGTGCTGGTGAAGCTAAACCGCATCCTTTGGGGATTTATGAAGCTCTGGTGTTCTCAGAAGTAAAATGGGCATTACTGTAACATTTCTTCCAGGTCATATGTTTCCTGGGTCATTCAACATGGGTCAACTTTCTTTTATTTCCTTTTTTTTCTTTTCATCTTTGATTTTTAATGAAGATGGAAAGGGGGCTGTCGAGTGTTTAGCACAACAGGTTAGGAAGTGGGAAGAAATGTGTATATAGTTTCTATGCTAGTCAGAGGGTCTGCATTGGGAATGTTCCTCTTTTGCCTCTGGATAAGTTAGTCTTTCTAAGTTTTCTCAGCTTGAAAAAAAACGGGAGCATAAACAATATACATCTTGTGATTTTTTTGTGAGGACCAAATGAAGTGACAGAGGTGGAAGTTCTTTGTCAGGTTTAAGGGGATATATAGATGCACATCACTGGATTTTTAATGGGGATCAATATGGACATTCTACGCACACACACATAACCAGCCCACTCCAGGCTGAGTAGGGCATACTGGAATGGTGTTTGTTTAGTTATCTGTTCTGTTTCTTCCCACAGACCAGTGGCAGGTGATTGGGCCTGACAAGCCTGTCAAAGCCTCGGTTGGGGAGGATGCAATATTCTCCTGCTCCATCTCTCCCAATATGAGTGCAGAGGCCATGGAAGTGCGGTTCTTCAGGGAGGAATTTTCTACTGTGGTCCACCTCTACAGTGATGGGAAAGACCAGGAATATATGCAGATGCCAGCCTATCAAGGAAGAACTGAATTCCTGAATGACTCCATTGTGAATGGGATTGTCTACCTGAGGCTGAAGAATGTCACTCCTTTTGATGCTGGCCTGTATGGGTGCTCCTTCAGTTCCCAGATTTCTTACCAGGTGGCCATCTGGGAGCTCCAAGTGTCAGGTTAGTTGCTTATTTCTGAATCTTCAGATATTTTGTAGATGTCCTGTAGAGCCATACCTTGAATTTTGAACAGTTTGTAAATGATATGTTTTTTAAATCTCAGGTCTTTTAGTTAGAAGACAGCATTCTACACTGTTTTAGTTCATTCTGTCTTGGTGCATAGTTCTCTGTTATTTTATCACATGGGCAGATTCATATAACCACCATGACATTAAGATAAAAACTACCATATCACCATAAAGATTTCCCTCATGCTACCTCTTTACATGTAAAACCAACCCTCCCCTCCAACCACCAATCCTTGGCAACCACTACTCCAGTCTCCATTTCCACATTTGTCTTTTCAAGAATGTTATATAAATGGAAACATAAAATATGTGATATTTTGGGAGAAAGGGGTAGTTTTAAAAATGTTTATTGCCTTAATATATGTGCAACATAAAATTTCCCATATTATTCATGTTCAAGGTTTTTTTTTTCTTTTTTTCTTTCTTTTTTCCAGTGGTTTTAACTACATTGACAAAGAATGATTACCACCATCCCATACCAAAATTTTTCTATTACACCAAGCAAAAATATTGTACTAATTAAGCATTAACTCTTCATTCCCCATCTCCATATTCTGCTCTGGAAATCTATATTGTAATTTCTAAATCTATGAATTTGCATATTCTGATTATTTCATGTGCATGAGATCAAATAATATTTGTCCTTTTGTGTCTGTGTATTCCATACATATTTTAATCAGGTAGTTTGTGTTTTTACTGTTGAGTTGTAGTATCTCTTTAAATATCATGGATATTAAACACTTATTGGATATGTGATTTCTTCAAGGTTCATCCATGTAATATATGTATCAGTATCAGAACTTAATTTTTTTTATGGCTGTGAGGGTTTGAAGCTATATGGACCCCAGGAAAGTATGTCTTTAGTTAATCCATTCTTGTGGATGTAGACCTATTGTAGATGGGACATTTTTGTAAAACAAATTTTATTGCTTTATATTGATAAAATATTAATCCATCTAAAGAATACAACCAGTGGTATTTGGTCTAATCACATAGTTGTACATTCATAACTTCAATCAGTTGTAGAACATTTTCATTATTCCAATAATAATAATAAACAAAACTCAAACAAAGCTCATAACCCCTCAGTCTCTCTGTGTTTCCCCTGCCGTACATAGCTGCTATTGTTTCTATCTCTGTAGTTTATATATATACTTTGTAAAAACAGTCTTATATATGCAATATAACCCATATTCATATTTTACTTGAGGTTTCACTAAGTTATACAGTCCCATGTTACATATTTTAGCTTTTCTTCTCATAATATACATGACCTGAGACTTTCCCTTTCAACCACTGTCATACCTATATAATACTTCTACTAGTTCCAAACACTGTGATGTGCTTTCACCATTTCCATTCGTTTCCCAAGGTTTACAAACAACTGTTTTTTACCAAGTCTGTACAGATTAACCTTCAGCTTTCCATTCTCTACTCTCATTTTATTTTCTGTTTACCAATATTCTAATTACAAACTCCATGAGTTTACACAATATATTTAGCTCATAATAGCACCAGCGTACAGTATTTGTCCTTTTTTATCGGGCTTGCTTCACTCAACATAATGTTCTCCAGGTTCATTCTGTTGTCACATGCACCACTACTCCATTTCTTCTTACAGCTCCATAATATTCCATTTTATGTACAAACCACAATTTGTTTATCCATTCATAGGTTGATGGACACCTGTGTTCTTTCCAACTTTTAGCAATCATGAATAATGTCGCTATGAACGTCAGGGTGCAGATGTCTGTTCATGTCATTGCTCTCAGTTCTTCTGGGTATATACCTAGTAATGGTATTGCCAGGCCACATGGCAAGTCTATATTCAATGTCCTTAGGACCCGCCAAACAGTCCTCCTCAGTGGCTGTACCATTCTACATTCCCACTAACAGTGAATAAGCGTTCTCTCTCTCCACCTCTTCTCCAAATTTACAGTTTTAAACATTTTAATAGTGGTAATTCCAGTAGCTGTGAAGTGATATCTGATTGTAGTTTTGGTTTGCATTTCTCTAATTGCTAGTGATATTGATAATTTTTTCATGCGTTTTCTTCACCATTTGTATTTCTTCTTTGGACAAGTGTCTTTTAACATCTTTGCCTATATTTTAATCAGGTAGTTTGTGTTTTTACTGTTGAGTTGTAGTATCTCTTTAAATATCATGGATATTAAACACTTATTGGATATGTGATTTCCAAATATTTTCTCCCATTGAGTCAGCTGCCTTTTTCACCCTTTTGACAAAATCCTTTGAGTTACAAAAGTGTTTAATTTTGAGGAGGTCCCATTTACCTGTTTTTTTTTTTTGTTGCTTGTGCTTTGGGTGTAAGGTTTAAGAAACTGCTGCTTACCACAAGATCTTGAAGAAATTTTCCTACATTTTCTTCTAGGAGTTTTATGGTTGTCGCTTTTATATTTAGGTCCTTGATCTATTTTGAGTTAATTTTTTTTATAAGGTTTGAGATAGGGTCCACTCTCTTTCTTTTGGATATGGTTATCCATTTCTCCTAGCACCATTTGTTGAATAGACTGCTCTGGTCCATCTGGGAAGGCTTGACATTATTGTCAAAAATCAGTTGACCTGAGATATAAGGGTCTATTTCTGAGTTTTTGATTCAGTTCCATTGGCCAATCTGTCTGTCTTTATGCCAGTGTCATGCTAGTTTTTGTTGTTGTTGTTGTTGTTGATTTTTTATTTTATATTTTTACCACTGTAGCTAAGTAATATGCTTTAAAGTCAGCAAGTGAGTGTCCTCTAACTTCATTCTTCTTTTTAAAGTCATTTTTTACTATTTTGGGCCCCTTACCCCTCCAAATAATTTGAAAATTGGCATTTGTATTCCTGCAAAAAAGGCTGTTGGGATTTTTATTGGGATTGCGTTGAATCTGTAAATCAGTTTGGATAAAATTGACTTCTTAATGATATTTAGTCTTCCAGTCAACGACAAGTCTTCTTTGGTTTCTTTTAGCAATGTTTTGTACTTTTCTGAATACAGGTCCTTTATGTCCTTGGTTAAGTTTATTCCTAAATATTTAGTTGCAATTATAAATGGAGTTGTTTTCCTCTTCAGATTGCTCACTAGTAGTGTATAGAAACACTATTGATTTTTGGGTATTAATCTTGTATCCCGCCTCTTTACTGAACTCATTTCTTAGTTATAGTAACTTTGTCATGGATTTTTCAGAACTTTCTAGATATAGGATCATATCATCAGTGAATAGTGAAAGTTTTACTTCTTCTGTCCCTATTTGGGACCTTTTATTTCTTTTTTTTTTAAACAATTTATTGAAGTATATCATTCATACATGAACATACATAAACTATAAGTGTTTAGTAAATTTCATGAACTTACAGAGTAAACATGCATAACATCATACAGAGGTCCCACACATCACTCCCCAACAAACACCTGCATTGTTGTGAAACATTTGTTAACAAATCATGAAATAGCATTGTCAAAGTATTACTACTGACTATAGACTTCCTCCCCTATAGATTTTTAAAGGATTTATTCATTTATTTATTTACTTTTATCCATTTTAATCCCCCCCTTTTTGCTGTTTCTGTGTCCATTCACTGGGCGACTCTGTGTCCATTTCCTGCCCTCTTTTCTCATCCTTCTCCTTCTGTCTTCACTGGGATTCAATTCTCGGAACCTCTGATGTGGGAGAGAGGCGTCCTACCACATGTGTCAGCTTAGATCCTGGTTTTTTGGAACGTCTCTTTTTGGCTCTCCTTTGTGTCACTCTCCTATTATGTCATCATCTTGCTGTGTGGCTCAGGGGACCTGGCAGCGCACCTGCGTGCTGGGCCTGGGGTCTCACCTGCACACGGGACCTGGCAGTGCACCTGCACATGGGACCTGGCGCGCAGCCACTCGCAGGGCTGGGTGGCTCACCAGCACGTGGGGCTTGGTGGCCCATGCACCTTCTATATATTTCTTTTTATTATTTTTACTGGGAGGTCCTGGGGATTGAACTCAGGTCCCTCCAATTGGGAGACAGATACCCAACCACCCAAGCCACATCCGTGCCCCTGTTATATCTCTTAAGGTCGAGCAAAGATACCCAAAGTTGCAGTCTTTTCCCATACAGGATGGTCATATAATAAATCAGGCTTAGTTTATCATCAGCATTCCAAAACCACCTAGGGAGAAAACCTAGGTCTGGGGACACACGCATGGTTTCTAATACAGCGAATGTTTCGCCTACCCTGATTATTACAAAATCAGGACAGCGAGAATATTCGCAGGACCTTTTATTTCTTTATCTAGTCTAATTTCTCTGGCTAGAACTTCTAGCACAATATTGAATAACAGTGGTGACAGTGGGCATAATTCTCTTTTTCCTGATCACAGCTGGAAAGCTTTCAGTCTTTCACCATTGAGTACAATGCTAGCTGTAAGTTTTCATTTTTGTTTGTTTGATTTTTTTTTCAAGGACATATTGATGATTGAATATGTCCTCATTTAGGCACTCTAACCACTGAGTACACCCACTCTCAATGTCTGCACTTTACCATATTGTGAAAGCTTCCTTTTATTCTTATCTTTTGTAATGTTTTTATCAAGAAAGGGTGCTGTATTTGGTCAAAGGCCTTTTCTGCATCAATCATGAGCATCATTTAATTTTTCTTCTTCAATTTATTAATGTGGTTTATTAACTAATTGATTTTCCTGTATTGACAAATGCTTACTCACCTAGGACAAAACATATTAATTGTGGTGTATAATTCTTTTAATGTACTTTTGGTTTCAGTTTGCAAGTATTTTGTTGAGGATTTTTGAATCTATATTCATTAGATATATAAAGCTGTAATTTTCTTTTTTCATAGTATCTTTATCTGGTATTGGTATTAGGATGATGCTGACTTTGTAGAATGAGTTTGGTAGCATTCTTTCATGTTCTATTTTTTGGAAGAGCTTGAGCAAGATTGGTATTAGATTTTTAATTTTTTAAAAAGATACTTGGATTACATGAAAGTTACACAAAAAATATAGGGATTCCCATATGCCCCACCTCCCACACCTCTCACAACCTCCCACATAAACATCCTTCATTAATGTGGCACATCACCTGCAATGAATAAAGACATCCTGGGGCTTTGCCATTAAGCATGATTGGTGAAGGGGGTGATCCACTGATGGGCCCTTGATATTGATGATTAGCTTATGAGTCTTTGCTCTTGAAATTGAAACTTAGCCTATTGTTATGGGGTGCTTAAGGGTTGCCTCCTGAGAGCCTCCTTGTTGCTCAAATGTGGCTTCTCTCGAAGCCAAACTCCACATATGAATGCATTACCTTCCTTGCAGCATGGGACATGACTCCCAGGGACGAACCTCCCTGGCACCGAGGGATTACTACCAAGTACCAACTGGCAATGTGACTGGAAAAAGACCTTGAATGAGGGGGAAAAGGTAGAGTCAAATGAGTTCATACGGCTAAGACACTTCAAAGTGAGTCAGGAGGTCATCCCAGAAGTAACGCTTATGCACATCTCAGTAAGAGCTTATAGACTTCCAAAGTGGATATCACCCCAAATAGAAGGGCTCCTGAGGGCTCTGGAGACACCCAGGTCCTATGTCAGGGTGGATAGCTCCAGAGTTTGGTACCTTGCCAGTGGGCCCTACTTTGGAATCTGTGCTCCTGAGAGTGACAGAGTTGGACTCAAATATGTACTCCCTGTACATGGTTCATCTGTCCCTTCTATTCAAAACTATATGTTGTGCTGGAGTTTGTAGGTGTACATCCAGAGTCTAGAGTCTTTGGGCTGTCCATGTGCCAGCAGGCCCCGGAATCTTGGTGGAGCTGCAACTCCAACTCTACAGCTCAATGGACTCACCTGGTGATGATGATGGACAACAACCATCCCAAGGAATGGAGAGAGTCTGCAGCTGCAGGCAGGATAATCCCATCTATCTTATCCATGGTATATAAACCCCCTCTCAATTGGAGGTGGAGTGGACATCACCATCCCAGACTGCTTAGGATTGGGGGAAGAGCTATGGACTAGATGGGACTTACAGGTATACTATTATAGACATATTGTGATTCAAGCAAAGGAAGAAATTACAACATTAATGTAGACTCAGTGGCAACTGGATGCTCTGGAGGCAGGGAGAGAGAAAAGCAGTTGTAACACAGAGGATTTTTTGGAACTTGGGAATTGTCCTGAGTGACTTTGCAATGACAGATATAGGACACTTTATATCATCATATAACATGTAGAACTGAGTGGGAGAGAGTGTGGTTTACAATGTGAACATAAAATTTAAAAAAAAACTAAAAATAAAGTAAAATTAAAAGATTGGGATATTTAAAAATAATGAAAAGTATTTTAAAAATTTGTTTTAAACATTTTGCCTTTCTTTACTGTAATATCTGGTGTCCTGTCTATGCAATGGTATTTTCTTCCATTTTTCTCCAGTGTCTTTCTATTTTTCATTTTCTTTTCAAAGACGTTTTAGGTCACAGTAAAGTCACATATAGAATAGAGGGAACTACCATATACCCAACATCCTCCATTTTTCCTTCTTCCCATATTAATACCTTTTTATATGTGGATGATTCCTTTGTTATAACTGATATACAAATAGTGAAACATAGCTACTAAACATGGTCAATGGTTTACATTATGGTTTGTATTTTAGAATATACACCTTTATAAATTTTGATGATATTTAACATGGCCTGTGTCCATCATTGTAAGATCATGTAGACCACTTCCATTGCCCACTAAATACCCCCTGTTTAATCTATTCAATTCCTCCTGCTCCCTCCCCTCGGGGCCCACATGGACTCCCTGGCTTGACTCGTTGGATGACAAGATTCATAGTTAAATGCAAAAAGACTGAGGTCTTGACACACTGGTTGTCTGCCCCGTTAGGAACTGCCCTTGCTCTTGAGAGACTCTCACCTGTCTATTTCTGCACAAATCAGTCTACCCGAGGATGGGAGTACAACTCCTTCCTGCTCATTATGGGGTTCTCCACCCATTGATACAATGCACAATGACAAAATGATCACTCACACACTCCCTAGAAGCCTGCTCCAGGGCCACCCTGTCCAGAATGCATCCCCCATCCAGCATCCTAAACCAGTAACATTTCCTTGTCATAGTTCCATAAAAGCATTCCCAAATTTATACTTTGAACCACATACTCACAAATCCCCAATGTTCACCTGATTTCTCTCCCAACCCTCCCCACCCCCAGTTCCCTGGACCTTCCAACCCACCCTCCCCAATCTATCCACCTGTCAAACCTGCACCACCCAACCCAATAATATCACTACCCTCCTGTCATATCCTCTCAATATGCAATTAAACACTTTCACCTTACCATAGATTACATCTGTGTGGGTGTTGGCTCACAACCCTTTTCTCCCTTTCTATTTCCAATAAATCTACCTTCCAGACAGTAGCTCTCTGAATCTGCTTGATTTGATTAATTCACATCAGTGAGGTCATGTACTGTTCATCCTTCAATGCCTGGCTTGCTTCACTCAACATAGGTCCTCAATATAATCCATGTTATCCCGTGTGTTAGCACTGTATTCCTTCTTACAGCTGAGTAATAATCCATTGTAGGTATGTGCCACATTTTATTTATTCATTCATCTGTTGATGGGCATTTGGGTTGATTCCACCTTTTGGCAATAGTGAATAATGCTGCTGTGAGCATTGGTGTACATATATCTGTTCGTGTCTTTGCTTTCAATTCTTCTGGATATATACCCAGAAGTGGAATTGTTGCATCACATGGAAGTTCTATAGTTAGTTTTTTGAGGAACTGCCAAACTGTCCTCCACAATGGTTGGACCATTTTACATTCCCCCCAGCAGTGGTTGAGGATTCCCATTCCTCCACATCCTCTCCAACATGTATAGACTCAGTTTTTTTAATAGCCACCAGTATAATGGGTGTAAGATGGTATCTCATTGTAGTTTTTATTTGCATTTCCCTAATAGCTAGTGATGTTGAACATCTTTTTATGTGCTTTTTTAGCCATTTGAATTTTTTTCCTTGGAGAAGTATAATTTCAGGTCACTTGTCCATTTTTTAAATTGGTTGTCTTTTATTTTTGAGGTGTAGGATTTTTTTCTTTCTTTCTTTATAGGTTCTTATCAAATATATGGTTGCCAAATATTTTGTCCCATTGGATAAGCTGCCTTTTTACTTTCTTGATAATGTCCTTTGCGGTGCAAAAGTTTTTAATTTTGAGGAGATCCCATTTATCTATTTTTTCTTGCACTGCTTGTGTTTTGGGTGTGAAGTTCATGAAATAATTTCCTATTACAAGGTCCTGTAGATGCTTCCCTACATTATCTTCCAAGGTCTTTATGGTCTTGGCTCTTATATTTAGATCTTTGATCCATCTTGAGTTGACTTTTATATCAGGTGTGAGATGGTGTTCCTCTCTCATTCTTTTGGATATTGATATCCAGTTCTCCATGCACCATTTGTTGAAGAAGTAATTCTCTCTCAGTTGAGTGGGCTTGGTGGCCTTGTCGATTATCAGATGTCTGTATATGCAAGTATATGTGTGATTCCTCCAGTTTCATTTTTCTTTTTCAATATGTCTTTGGTTATTCATGGACTTTTACCCTTTCATATAAATTTTGTAGTTAGTTTTTCCAATTCAGTAAAAAAATACTGTGTTGTGATTTATTGGGATTGCAGTAAATCTGTAGATTAGTTTGGGTAGGATAGACATCTTAATGATGTTTAGTCTTCCTATTCATGAACAGGGAATATTCTTCAATTTATTTAAGTCTTTTTTTATTTCTTTTAACTGTGTTGTGTAGTTTTCTGTGTATAAGTCATTACATTTTTAGTTAAATTTATTTCTAGGTGTTTAATTCTTTTAGTTAATATTGTAAATGGTATTGTTTTCTTTATTTCCTACTCAAGAACACGTCCTGCTCATTATTGGTGTACAGAAATGCTACTGATTTTTGAGCATTGATCTTATAGCCTGTGACTTTACTGAACTCTTTTATAAGTTCTAGAAGCTTTGTTGTAAGTTTCTCAGGGCTTCTATGTATACGATCATGTCATCTGCAAATAGTGCTATTTTTACTTCTTCCTTTCCAATTTGAATGTCTTTTATATCTTTTTCTTGCCTCAGTGTTCGAGTGTTTACGTCTAAGACAATATTTAATCAGAACGGTGATAGTGGGTTCCTTATCTTAGAGGGAAAGCTTTTAGAATTTCACCAGTGTATATTATTTTAGCTGTGGGCTTTTCATATATACCTGTATCATGTTGAGGAAGTTTCCTTCTATTCCTATCTGGTTCTCTGCCCCTTACTGATTTTCACCTTCATTCCATTATGGTCAGAGAAATTACTTAATATAATCTCAATCTTTCAGAATTTATTGAGATATTTTTCTGTGGCCTAGCATGTGGTCTATCTTGGAGTATGGTCCATGTGTACTTGAGAAGAATGAATATCCCATTGTATTTGGTGCAGTGTTCTGTATATGCCTATTAAAGCTAGATCCTGTAATGTATTAATCATAGTCTTTGTTTCTTTTTTGATTCTCTGTTGAGATGTTCTGTCTAATGACGATAATGGTATATTAATGTCTCCCACTATAATTGTAGAGGCATCTATTTCTCCACTTAGTTTTTCAAGTGTTTGCCTCATGTATTTTGAGGCACCCCTGTTAGGTGCATAAAGATTTACGATTATTCTTTCTTCTTGAAAGTTTATCCCTTTCACTAATATATAATGTCCATCTTCATCTCTTGCAATAGTTTTGTATTTAAAGTCTCTTTTGTCCAGTATTAGTATAGTTACTTCCACCCTTTTTTGGTTATTGTTTTCTTGTAAAATTGTTTTCTAGCCATTCACTTTCAGTTTCATTGAATCCCAGGGTCTAAGGTGGTTTTCTTGTAGACAACATATAGATGGGTCACATTTCCTTATCTATTCAGACAATCTGTATCTCTTGGCTGGTGAGTTTAATCCATTAACATTCAGTGATATTACTCTCAAGGCATTACTCACATTAGCCATATTTTCTTCGGGTTTATGTATGTCATATATTGATTTTATGTCTCTTTTGGTCTTTTTAGTTGTTCTTATACTTTCCTCCAACTCTCTCGCACCCCTGTTTTTTTCCTTTCAACCTGCAGAACTCCCTTTAGTATTTCTTGAAGGGCATACTCTTATTTTCTGTTTATCTGTGAATATTTTGAACTCTCTATCATTTTGGAATGCCAGCTTTGCTGGATAGAGAATTTTTGGCTGGAAGTTTTTTTCTTTTAGTACTTTAACTATGTAATACCACTGCCTTCATGCTTCCATGGTTTCAGATGAGTAATCAGCACTTAATCTTATTGAGCAATTCTTGTATGTGATGGTTGTCTTTTTTCTTGCTGCTTTCAGTATTTTCTCTTCATCTTGAGCACTGGACAGTTTGATGAGTATATGTCTTGGAGGAGGCCTGTTGGGATTTATACTGTTTGAGGGGTGTTGTGCTTCCTGGACTTATACATCCATCTCCCCCAATAGGGTTGGGAAGTTTTCAGCCATTATTTCCTCCAACACTCCTTCTGTCCCCTTTCCTTCTTTTCTCTCTCTCAAATGCCTATAATGTGTCTGTTTGTGTGTTTTATGTTGTCATTAAAATTTCTAAGTCACTGCTGGATTTTTTTCATTTTATGTATCTTAGTATCTGTTTGATTTCAGATGTACTTTCTTCCACATCATTAATTCTTTCCTCAGCCTGTTCAAATCTGCTGTTATGTGCTTCCAGTGCCTTTTTGATTTCTTGGATGGTGCCATTCACCCCCATCATATCCATTTGTTTTTTTTAATGTATGTTTGCAATTTTTTTAAGTATGTTCTTCCAGGGCCTTCTTAATATCCTCAATCTCTTCCTTCACTACATTAATTTAGTCCATGATATTTATTTGGACAGCTTGGATTAGTTGTCAAATGTTCTGCAACACTTCCTGGTTTTTAGTTTCTTCATTGGACTGAGTCATGTCTTCCTGTTTCTTGTATGGTTTGTAATTTTTTGTTGCTGTCTGGTCATCTTTTTACCTTGATGGTTTTATTCAGTTGATTAGCTTCTCTCTCCACTCTTGAGGTTTTTTTTAGCTGTTGTTTTTGTGTGTGTGTTAAGTTTTCTCTTTGACACTTTGTTCTTCTTATTTTATTTCATTGCTGTTGTCTATGTTCTATTGAAGGAAAAAGATTAGGGCCAGAGAATATGGAAGAGATAGAGAATAAAAAGGATAATTATGTAATAATAGTAACAGAGAAGGGACCATATAAGATTTAGTAAAAAGAATATTTAACTCATGTAAGCAGTGTAGAGCAATAGGAATAAAAGTGTGGAGTACCAATAATAAAATGGGAAACCGAATAGAGAAAAATACATAGAATCAATTATAAGGCCAGAATGATGAGGAGAGAGGGAAAGAGAAAAGAAAAGACAAAAAGCAATAAAGGTAATAGAAGAAAGAAAACAGGATAAATGAGATAGTAATAAAACACAGAAAAATTGAGGACAAAACAAAAAGAGGTGTAACGTAAGAACAAGAACAGGAAGCAGAAGATAGAATGATGAAGGAAGGGAAAGAGATAGCATTGGTAGACAAAATCAGTATACAGAGAAAGGAGAAATCAAGGAAGAGGAAACACAGCAACCAAAAATCAAGCCAGCAGCACTTTAAGGAATTTATCTTTTTATTCAGCTCCCTCCACATCAATGCCCTGAAGCTTCCTGCTCTGTGGATTCCCCAAAACAGCTCACTAGGGCAGGATCTTGCCCCCACTCAGCTGTTTTTTATGAGATAGATCTGTCTATGTTCCTTTCAGTGAAAAAAAGTTAGGACCAGAGAAAAGGAAAGAGATAGGAAGACAAAAAGAATAATAGTAATGATATTAGTAAAAGGTAGGAGAGCAATTGTACAAGACCTAGGAAATTTAAAAATTAACGTGAGTAAGAAGCACAGAGGGATAAGATTAGGAAAGTGGAATAGAAACAATGAAACAAGAAACAGAATAGAGAAAAAATATATAGAATGAATTAAAAGGCTGGAATGGTGAGAAGAGGGAAAGGAAAATAGACAAGAGAGAAAGCAAGAAAGTAAAAAGAGAAAGTAAACAAAGAAAAAAGGAGAGAGGGAGAAATGCAAACAAGAAAAATTGGAGACCAAATAAAAGATGTGGAATGGAAGAACAACAACAGAAAACAAAAGATATAAAGATGAAGGAGTGAAAAGAAACAGCAAAGGCAGAATGGATCAGTAACCAAAAGAAAAATAAATAAATAAATAAACATGCAGAGAAACAAAGGAAGGGGATATGAAACATTAAGAAACAAGACAGCAGCACCTCATTTAAAAAAAAAAAAAAGGAGACAAGAAAAAAATTAAACACAGAAAAACAGCCTTCTCTCTTAGATCCCTAAAGATCTTCTCAGGCTGTGGTTTTACTCAGGACCTCACCCTGCACCTTGCCCTCTGCAGGTTTGAACTGGGTTTTAGTGAGTAAAGTTAGAGAAAGAAAAGAAAAGGAACCTTTAAAAAAAATATAAGAGATCCAAGAAAAGCTCAAAGAAAGAAAATGTTTATATGTTCCCTATCATAAAGTTTAGCTGGATGCATGATAAACTGGTGAATCATTTCTCAAGGAAGAGCCAGGAATTGAACCAGTGTCCATATATATGCTAAACAGAAAGTCTTCTACCAAGCTATTCTGACTCCTCAGGTTAATTAGCCTTTCAGAAGTCTATCCACCCCTTTTACCTCGGGCAGGTTACATCCCCTGCAGATAGCTGGATTGGTACTGATCACCACCTGTCTCTGCCTCCTCATTGATGTAATTCCTTTCTTTGCCTAGGGGACTGGGCATTGCTGCTAGCTTGAGGCGATCCCCGTCCCTTCTCCCTATCGAGTTGGGATCCCTTCTGATATTCAGGGTGGGACCAGTTGTCTAAACTTGCCACAAAAAAAGCACTCTCCACTCTCCCAGACCCCTCTTCTTTGCAGGGAATCTGCCTTCACACTCCTGTCTGGAGAAAGAGGCTAAGGTCTCTACCTAATCTGTCCACCCTGAGGGCCTGGTATGTGTGCTGCTTCCAGCCACTGAGGTAAGCAACCCAGGATTATTCCTGACTTCCCTATCTGTCCAGTACCCTCCTAGATGATTTATGCACCTTGTCGTGGAGGGAGACATCTGCTCTACTCTCAGTTAGATTTTATTCACCAGGTGTTTTACCTTCACTTAATATCTCGGGATGTGGGAGGGAAGGCCTTCCCAGCAGACAAGAGGTTTAATAACTCACGATTACTTGTTTTGGATTCTTCATGTCTCTGACCTTCACTATTCTGGGAGTTGGTAAGCAGTGTACTGGTTTGCTGTGCCCCAAAGCAAGTCCCCATGGAAGCCTCTGGCTTTTTCTTTCTTCTTTTAGTGAGAGCTAAGACTTATATGCCTAACCCATGGGCCATGTTTCCACAATCCCATTTCAGTTATTCCCGTCTTCAATTACAGTAGTTTTGTTTGGGTCCTTTTAAAATTTCTATCTCTTTACCTTACCTCTCATATTGTTCATTCATTTCTTCCCTGATATACTTTGGTTCTTTCTCTGTGTGCTTTCTTATATCCATGAGCATTTTAAGATCATTTTAAAAAGTCTTTACCTGGTATGGCCACATTCTAAACTTCTTCATTGGTGTTTCTGCATTTCTTACCTCTGCTGGAGCTTCAACCCTCCTTTCAGGAAGATCTGTCCAAGGCAAATGTAGTGTACAGGGTTTTACTGTCTTCCTGGGCTTCATCTTGTCCTGGGCTATGGCTTTTTAGTTGTTTTGGAGATACTCTGTTTCCAGGAGTTTGTTTCTCCCCTCTGTTTACCAGGAGACAGACTTCCCTTTCCTCCTTTGTCCCAGAATGTCTTCCTTTATAGTATTGTACACTCTTTTCATTGTCTCAAGTGATTTTACTTGGAGGACAAATTCTGGGATGAGGAGCATGCCTGAGTGGACTTTCCCAAGTCATTCTTTCCCACCCAAAACAGCACCAAAGACCCAGGAATTGGGCATAGACTAGGTATAAAGTGCCCTGGGGAGAGGATTAGGAAAGGTGCCAAAAGCTATTCTGATGAGTCCCCAAAATTGAGCTTCCCTGGTCTGCCTAGAAAATCCAACTCTTCAGCTAACAGCTCCTGTAGCCCTGAGGATGCACTGCATCTTTAAATCTCCATTGCCTCTGCCCCTGTCCAGGAAGTGTTGAAAGAATGGTTTCTGCCACCTTTATCCAGGACAGATTTGAAACAATAGCTGCTGCCAACTTTGTGTGGCATGGCTTGAAAAAATACCTGCCCTTAGATCTGGGACCCAACAATCAGAGTTTGCTCATCAAAAACCTTGATCAGCAATTGTCTATGACTACCCTTGTTCTTGGAGAAGAGGAATTATACATCCCTTTCTGACACCTGCAAGCTAGACGGGGACTGGATACTGCTGTGGCTTGCCATGAGAATGAGGGATGGGTGCTGGTAGCCTGTGCAGAAAGAGCAGTTTACAATTCTTTACCATAATTTATCAGCCTCTCCTTCCCAGTATGGAGTTTCAAAATACTTGTTTCAGATACTTCCTGCCTGTTTAATAGTTGTTTTGGTATAAGGACCCCGTCTTGGAGCTGCATACTCAACCATCTTCCCTGGAAGTTGAAATCTATTGTGTTTCATGGATGAACAAAAGTGTTTGATTTTGTTGCATTCTATTTAATCTATTTTTTCTTTTGTTTGTCATGTTTTTGGTGGCCTATCTATAAAACCACTAACAATTCCAAAGTTATAAAGGACTCCCTATATGTTTTCTTCCAAAATTTTTATGATATTAGCAATTATATTTAGTTTATTCCTCCATTTATAGTAATTTTATATGTGGGGTAAGGTAGTGGTCCAACTTCATTCTTTTGTAAGCATTATTTTTGAAGAGACTTTTCTTTCCCCATTTATAGTACTTGGTATCCTTTTAAAAATCACTTGACCTTAGATGTGTGGGTTTACTTTTGAATTCTATTCCTTTGGTCTATATGTCTGTATTAGACAGCCAAAGGGGTGCTGATGTAAAATACAAGGAATTAGTTGTTTTTAATAAAGGGTATTTATTTAGGATAGAAGCTTACATTCACAAGGCCCTAAAGAGTAAATTATGTCCCTCACCAAAGTCTATTGCCATGTGTTGGAGCAAGATGGTTGCTGGTCTCTTCAAGCGTTCAGCCATTCTCTTCAGGCTCTGTGGCCAGAAGGTGGGTGATGTCTCTGCAAGGTTTCAGCCTTCATCTTCAGGCTTTGTAGTCCCAGCTTCTTCTGGTCTCAGCTGTAGGCTCATATAAGGCTCATCCCTCTCCCCAGGGCTCATTTCTTCCCTGGGCTCAGCTGCTCTGTTCTCTCCACAAGGTCAGTTGTAGACTATCAGGCTGCCTCTATTCCCAGGTCCTCTGTCATGTCTATAAAGCCATCTCTATTCCTCTGTGTTCTTCTCCTGTGTATTTAATTCCCAGGGCTCCAGCATCAAAAACTCCACTCTCTCCTGGCTCTCTCTCTTCCAAGGGCTTCTGCCATGTGTATGGAGCTATTTCTATTCCTCTGTGTTCTCCTGTGTATTTACTTCCCTTGGCTCCAGCATCAAAACTCCAACTCGTTCTTCTGCCTGTTCTTTGTCCTCTTGACATGGCTGAATCAAAGACTTAATCATAATTTGATCAAGTAAAATGAAACCTCTGAACTTAATACAATCAAAGGGGAACACACCCAGAGGAATAGACTAGTTTACAAACATAATACAATATCTATTTTTGGGATTTTTAAACAATGCCAAACTGCTACAATGTCTATCTTTATTCCAGTAACATACTGGATTTACTGAGAGTAAATTTTGAAATAAAAAAGTGCAAGTCCTCCAACTTTGTTCTTCTTTTGCAATATTGACATGGATATTCAAGGCCCCTTGCAATTCTATATCGATTACAGGATTGACTTTTTCATTTCTGCAATAAAGGCTGCTGAGGTTTTGATGGGTATTGCATGAACCTTTATTGTAAATCTTGTAAGAAATAAAAAGCAGAGTTACATATCAAGAATTCAATAATACTTGCATTTGTATTTACCCATGTAATTATCTTTATGAGAGATCTTTATTTCTTCATACTACCCCAAAGACCATTTGTTGTCCTCTCCTTTAAACCTGAAGAACTCCCTTTAGCATTTCTTATAGGGAAGATCTCATGGTGACAAACTGCTTCAGGTTTTATTTTTCTGAAAATGTCTAAACTCTCCCTCATTCTGAAGGACATTTTTCTGGAGATAGAATTTTTGGCTGGTGACATTTCTCTTTCAGTGCTTTAAATATGTCATCCCACTTACTTCTCACCTCCATGCTATTTGATGAGAACTTGGCACTTAATCTTATTGAGGATCCCCTGTACATGATTGTATTAGTCAGCCAAAGGGGTGCTGATGCAGAGTACCAGAAATCTGTTGGCTTTTATAAAGGGTATTTATTTGGGGTAGAAGCTTATAGTTACAAGGCTCTAAAGAGTCCAACTCAAGGTACCATAAGAGGTACTTCCTAATCAAATGTCTATTGCCATGTGTTGAAGCAAGAAGACGGGTGATTTCTATGAGGGTTCAGACTTCCTCTTCCCCTTATATGCCCAGCTTCTAACAATCCCAGCTGTAGGCTGGCATGGGGCTTTTTATTCTGGGCTCAGCTGCTCTGGTCTCTTCACAAGGTCAGCTGCAAACTATCAGGTGAATGGTTCATTTCTCTTCCCAGTGCCTCTGTCATTTCTATGGAGCTGTCTCTCTTCCTCTGTGTAGCTTCTCCTGTATCTACTTCTGTGTTCTTGATTGAACATCCATTTATATAGCCCACCAAGTGGGTGGGAATTCAACAGAGTCGCCCTAGTGATGTGGTTGAATCAAAGCCTTAATCTTGATTTAATAAAGTAATAGTGAAACCTCTGAATTTATTACAATCAAAGGGGCATCATGCCAAGAAGAACAGATCAGTTTACAAACACAATAAATATCTCATTTTGGAATTCATAAATAATATCAAACGGCCACAATCAATTTTCTCTTGTTGCTCTTAGAATTCTCTCTTTATCTTCATCATTCAACAATTTGATTAAGAAATGTCTTGTAGTAGATCTATTTGGGTTTATCCTTTTTGGAGTTTATTGGGTCTCTTGGATATGTACATTCATGTCTTTTATTAATTTGGGGAAGTTTTCTGCAATTATTTCTTCAGATATTCTTTCTGCCTCATCATGTCTTCTAGTTTTCTGATTCTTTCCTCCTGTTCAAATCTGCTGATAAACACTTTTATTATATTTTTTCTCTCCATTTTTTTATTGGCTTTTTTTCTGTCAGACTGAATGTTTTATTTCACAACTTAACTGGTTAAAAAAAAAAAAGTGGTGGCGGGGATTCAACACATCGTCATATCCTACAGAGAGCAAAATCCATCCAGAACCCAGAGCCCCCTTCTGAGCCTTCTGAGTCATCATTCATGAGTCTTTGCTAGCTCCAACACAGAAAGGAGATGAGTTTTCTAACTTTCACTAAGAAAAATCTATCAAATATATTCATTCTTGCAGAGGTGAGGGCTGGGTCCTCAAGGAAAGAGATCATGGGCTTAGAGCAGCTGGGGTCCCAGAGGTGAAGCTGGGAGCCAATTCAGCTGGATTAGGAGGAGATCCTGGGAACAATCAGTTCCAGAGCCCTATAATCCATATTTGGCTTGGATTCGCCAGTGGCTCAACTTGTTCTCTTACCAGGTGTTCTTAGTTCCTTAGCCTGGTGAATCAAATACCTTATCTGGTATTTCTTCCACTATTGGCCTATTGGCTGCTCTCCTTTCATTTCGCTGATTGGCTTCATGGTTTTCTTTTCTGTGCAAGACTAGACCATCCAAGGCTGGGCTCCACTTAGCTGGCCATTACCTCTGATCTCTAGAAAGTTGAGTTCCTCCCTCCCTCAGTCCTCTTGCTCTGCAGTGGCTTAAAGGCTTTGTCATGGATGAAGGAAGCAACTGGGGCAATTTCCTGGTTGGGGTTGGGGATCAAAGCAAGGTCCTGTGATGGATAATAGCCAACACTCTAACACTGTAGTTATCATGATAAGCACCAAAATGGATTGTAGCTGTAGTGGTCCCCAGGCTTAGATATCCAAGGAGCCCCACTTGAGACTTGTGCCATCTTGAACTCAATGGGGAGGGAGCATTGACTACATTATCCTGGAAGGCCTGCTCAGGCTCTGTGCCTGATGGCAGCTCTTTAGGGATAGTAGGAATGGGATACATCCAGGTGGCTCAGCCTTGTCAGGGAGGGAGAAGTTCTCAGGGACTACTTCATCATTTCTATCCTCCTCTTGTGTAATCTGCTTTATCACTACCTGCAGGGCAGCACTCTTGGTGGCAGCCTTCATGGCAGATGGTGACGGTGTGGTCGTTGTGGTGCCAACAACAAGGGCAAGAGAAGAGGCTTGGCCTTAGGGGCTAAGTCTGGTGGGCTTAGTTTAAGAGGTGCCATCCGAGGATTTCCGGGAGAAGGTATAGAGCAGGAGAAACCTGTTAGTCTCTTTCACAGTCAGGTTTTTAAGTTGGAGAAGCAAGGCAGACAAACCAGTCCCCTCACTGGTTCTCTGAAGAAGTTTTCTTCTTTATGGTTCATCTTCCTTAGAATCTGAATCCTGCTAGTGCAGCTCCGGCGACACAATTTTAATGGGCGCTGTCCTTTTTGGCTTGGGAAACCCCAGGGAGTGACTGGCACCATGGATTTGTGGCTTGGTGGGGGGGCAGACTGAGGCCAAGGCATTCAAGGGAGGGCAGACCCAAACTCAGCCCCTTCCCAACTCCAGCTGCTTCAGCCAAGATCACACTTGGAGGTGGAGGAAAGCTTTCCAGGCCAAATGGCAAGGTGGGAAGAGGCTGGATCCGGGGGTGTCAGGTGCGTGGGACAGCAACAGCGGTGGGAAGGGGAGGCTAAGGCCACTACCTGGGAAGACAGGTCAGCAAGGCTGAAAATTTGGATGTGGGGAGAGAAGCGAACAGGCCCCCTAATGCAGGCTCAGGTGTAAGGGCCACTGCCGCTCCCTTCTCCTCCAGCTAAGGCTCACCCTCATCAGGCTCACTCATTGCTGCAACCAGGGACAACGTGCTTCCCACCTTTGGGGTGTCCTTGCCAGCAGACTAGGCCTACTTGAGACCAGCAATGCCCAGAGACAAGTGGGCCCCTCCGGAAGGTGGGGCGTAGAACCAAAAGCTTGCCTGCGCCTATTCTAGGGCTAGTCCCAGTAGGAACATATGGCTATGGTTGATTTGCACCGAATAAGGCTTCTGTCTTCAATTAAATTCCTATTCCCGGGCAACTGCACACAGCTAATGGCCCCATTTGTTAGGTCTAGGGCTCCCTAATCCCTCGTTTCATCCCCCATCCCTCCCCCATCTTTGTGCAGGTGCATATTCTTAATTGATATAAAACCACATCTCTTATCCCTGCTCCCTCCCTAAACATTCCAGTTGATAGGATAGTAGCAACCCACATCTGAGAGGCTGATTGGAGCTACAAAGCTGATATGAGTTATCTCACCTGACCTTAAAACAGAAAAGATAGCACAAACCATAACAAACTAGCCCTTTGTAGTCTAGCCCCACAACTAATTATAAATACCCCTCTCTCCCCCTCCTTGGCTACTGCTGTCCATTTCAGACACAGCCTAACCGCTAAGCTCATTAAAGGCTCTGCTTGAATAGACCTCGGCTCCTGGTCTGATTTCTAGGACTCTTCCCTTCCTTGGCTTCCCTCTGAAACTCACAGCATTGTGTTTTTATTCCCCTCAAATTCCATTCTGTTCCTTTAAAAAATCTCTAGTTCCTCCTTTTGTTCATGCATAGTCCTTTTTGTTTCCTTTAATTCTATGTCTTCCTTTAGCTAGTTTAATTTATTTGAAAGTTAACTGAATATCTGATTAGTTATTCTAATGACTGTGCTTATTCTGCTCTTTTTACTTTGTTCCTCTAAATAGGCCATATTTCTTGTTTTTTTGTATGTCTTGTGATCTTTTGTTCAAGTTAGGGCATTTAATTATGTTGACATGCTACCTGTAGAAGTCAGATTCTCCTTAATATTTAGGATTTTAGAGTCCTGTAGCCCTGGTCTGTGCTTTTAGTCTACCTTTCTTTCCAGCTTTGAGCACTATGTCAGCTCTGCACTTCCACCACTCATTTTCCCCTTTCTGCGCTATTTTTCTGTCCCTAGGAACTTCCAGATTCAGGGTCCCAGACCCACACTTTAAGTCAGTCTTACCTCAAGACACTTGAGTGCAATGTATAAAGATACCCAATGTTTTCATTTAAGTGAATCAGGAGTCAGGCATGGGACACCCATACTGGTAAAGTGTGTGGCTGTCCTCCTGCTGCCATGGGTCATTCAAAATCCAGGGACCCACAGTTCAGCATACATGGCTTGCCAAGTCACCACCATGGGTTGATGAGGTTCGAGGAATCTGCACTTCAATACACATGGGCTGCCAAGCTGCCTGCCATGTATCACATATATTGCCACTTATATCCCAGCATGAGGGAGGGACACGGACTGGTGAATTTGCCCTGTGGCTCTCCCACCATTTTTAGGTCATATTTTTCTGTTTTAGCCTTCACTGAGTTCTTTAGTTTCAATCATCTTCCAGATTTTTGAGAAAATTTATTCTCTCTGTTTTATGATGTTTCTAAGGGGGAGTGGCATTCACCAGCAGCTCTTACACTGTCCTCTTGCTGACAACACTCCTTTTTCCCCTTTGCCTCACATCTGGCCAAGCTGATGAGAAAGCCTGGGAGCACCCTCCTTTGGCATCAGCAAGATGTTCACACCATGGAAGCTCAGCCCTGCTCATGCTGGAACTCTCATAACAATTCTGCTCCTTATCCACAATAAAAAGCCAAACCAGTGTCCTTTCTTTGTTCTTTCATACCATTTTCAGACCTACTTGTGAGCCTTCCTTGCTCTTTCCAGAAATATGTGAGTAATAAAACTTATCATACCTTCTTAGTGCATGTTCATCAGTCTCAACATCAGAACCAGAGTTTGCATGGGGTTGGAGAGGAGCCTGTCCCACCTCTGGAGGGTGACCACAACAGAATATCTTTTTACATCCTTTTACTGTCAATCTATCTATGTTATTTTAATTGAAATGAATTTCCTATAGCAGAAAATAGTTTGGTCATGCTTTTTAATGTACTCTTCCAATGTCTGCATATTTTTTTTTAACAAATCAATTTTATTGATACATATTAATAAAGCATACAATTCATTCAAAGTGTACAAGCAATGGTATTTGGTATAATCACATAGTTGTGGTTTCATCACTTCAATCATTATTAGAGCATTTAAATTATGTTAATAATAATAATACAGAAAAAACAGACAAACAAGAGAATTCCTCACCTTTCAATCTCTGTTTCTCCTGCTGTACATAGCTACTGTTTCTGGCTATTATTGCACAAGTATATGTTTATTAAGCAGTTTTATTGAGATATATTGACTTGCCATATGATCTATCCAAAGTGTATATTCAATGGCTTTTTGAAGGAACAATAATGTTGTACATTGACCATCTCAAAAATTTTAAAACAATTTCATTACTCTAATAAGAAAGACTCCACACCCCTTAGCATTCCTTACTCAGACCTACATAACCACTAATCTCATCATCTTTATAAACTGATTTATATTTACATTTTATATAAATGGAATCATACAATATGTAGTACTCTGTCTGGTCTCCTTCACATAGTATAATGTTTTTTTCTGTCGGATATTAACATTTTGTAGTATTAACTTACATTTGTTCAGCTTCAAAAAAAACGGTCTTATATATGCAATTCTACCCATATTCATAATATATTTATATTTCAAATAATATATTTAGTTCATAATAGGGCAATCATACAGTATTTATCCTATTGTGTCTGGCTGGTTTCACTCAACATAATGTCGTCCAGGATCATCCATGTCAGATGTTTCACGAATTCATTTCTTCTTACCACTGCATAATATTCCATTGTGTGTGTACTCCATAGTCTGTTTATCCACTTATCAGTTGATGGACCCCAGGGTTGTTTTCAACTTTTGGATATCATGAATAATGCTGCTATGAACATTGCTGGGCAGATATCTGTTCCTGTCATTGCTCTCAGTTCTTCTGGGTATATACCTAGCAATGATATTGTCGGTTCCCAGGGCAAGTCTATAATGAACTTTCTTAGGAACTGCCAAACTGTTCTCCACCATGGCTGAACCATCCTACATTCCCATGAACAGTGAATAAATACGTTCTTATCGCTCCACATCCTCTCCAACATTTACAGTTTTTTGACATTTTAATAGCAGCCAGTGTAATAGTTGTGGAATGATATCTCATTGTAGTTTTGATTTGGATTTCCCTAATCGCTAGTGATGTTGAACATTTTTTCCTGTGTTTCTTTGCCATTTGTACTTTTTCTTTGGACAGTTGTCTTTTCAAGTCTTTTGCCCATTTTTTAATTGGATAGTTTGTCTTTTTATTGTTGATTTGTATGATCTCCTTATATGTCATTGATATGAAACCCTTATCAAATATATGATTGCCAAATATTTTCTCCCATTGAGTCGACTGCCTTTTTACCCCTTTAACAATGTCCTTTGATGTCCAAAAGTGTTGAATTTTGAGGAGGTCCCATTTATCTATTTTTTTTGTTGTTGCTCATTCATTGGGTGTAAGGTTTAAGAAACTACCACATACCACAAGATCTTGATAATGTTTTCCTTCATTTTCTTCTAGGAGTTTTATGGTTGTTGTTTTAACAGGAGTCTTCTTTCTTTCTTTTAGGTTTGATTCTCCAGTTCTCCTATCACCATTTGTTGAATAGACTGTTCTGGCCCAGCTTGGTGGGCTTAACAGCCTTGTCAAAAATCTCTTGACTGTATTTGTGAGGGTCAATTTCTGAGCTCTCGATTTTGTTCCATCATTCAATCTGTTTGTCCTTATG
>JAQZBX010002373.1:45085-72812 GCA_029593785.1 Cabassous unicinctus | reverse complement strand
CAAAGAAGCTTTAGGTTACAGAAAAGTCATAGAAAATTTGCTCATTGTCTGCTTGTTGTTTTCCTCATTGTCCTACATACCCAACCCTCTCCCCGCTCCCCTCTCTCCTATTAGTAACATCTTACATGAATGTGGTACATTCATTAGAATTGATGGGCAAATATAGAAGCATTGCTACTAATCGTGGTCAATGGTTTCATTATGGTTTACATTTTGCACCATACACTTATATAGGTTTTGACAAAATTTAAAATGACCTCTATCCATCATTGCAAGATCATAAAGAACAAGACCAATGCCCTAAAAATGCCTTATATTTTATTCTATTCTTCCCTCCTCCTCCCCTCAGAAGCTATGGTAACCACTAAGTTTCAATTTTTAAAGAATAATGTTCATAGTTACATGCAAATAATATTGAGGGCTTGACATATTGGTCTGTTATCTTTTATTAGGCACTGTCTATGTTTTTGAGAGATTCTTGTCCCCCTATGAGAACATAGCAGGACTCCCCAGGATGGGAGTTTAATATTTAGTTGTTTATTGTGTGAGTCTCCACCCCCTGAGATAACACACTCTGACAAGATCAACACTTTCAAATACCATATAAACATGACCCAGGTGCCTCCTATCCCACATATCTCCCTACGCCCAGTGCCCTGCACCAGTAACCCTGCCTTACCATATTTGTCAAAAGAACATTCTCTTAGGTTTTCTATATTTATACAATTCAACAAGGTAGCTTGAACAAGTTTGCTTATATTGATTAAATAGTTCTACTTTCTGATTGAGGTGATAGTTACATGAATCTATATATATAATAAAACTTGGAATTACACGCAAAAATTTTCATGTAAAAATTATTGAAATCCAAATCAGAATAGGAGTTAACAGTATTTTACCAATGTTATTTTCCTTGTTTTGATAATGAAATATGGTTATCCATGATGTTTTCACTGGGAGAAGTTGGGTGAAGGCTACTAGGAAAGTCTTTAGATTATTTTTAAAATTTCTTGTGAATTTTAAGTTATTTCAAATTATTTAATTTTTTATAAAAATAACTTTGAAGTTTTCTAAACTATTTGGCCATATTTTTTACTTAGTTTAGCACTTCCAAAGATGTTGCTACATTTATGAATTTAAAATATTTAGTTTCCTTTTTAGGTTCTTAAGTAGGCTAATGTCAATATTTTTTAAAAAATAGAGTCAAATAAATGTAATAGCTAATCACATAATATGGGATAGACACAGAACAGTTTTGCATTATGTATAAATAAAAATTAATCAGGGCTGAGGTGAAATCATTTTTCTTAAAAAATACAGAATCATTGACAAGGCAACTAGGAATAAAATTCAAAGTACCCAGTACAAAAATGATATCAGAAGTTTTTTTTTTAAATCATTTAACTCTCCCCCACCAAGATGGCTCCCTCATCTGTCTGCTCATTGTTTTTTGCTCATTGTTTTTCTGCTCATTGTTTACTCTTGTTGTCTGCTCATTGTTTTTGATCATTGTCTGCTTGTTGCTTTTTGCTTGTTGTCTGCTCATGGTCTGTCTGTTTTTTCTTTAGGAGGCACTGGGAACCAAACCTGGGAACTCCCATGTGGGAGGTGGGCACTCAACTGCTTTAGCCATATCCACCCTCTGCTCGCTTGTTTTTGCTCATTGTCTGCTCATTGTCTTCCTCGTTGTCTTGCTCATTGTTTTTTGCTCATTGTCCACTCTTTGTTTTTGCTTGATGTCTGCTCATTGTCTGCTTTTTGTTTGTCTTCTTTAGGAGGCTTCAGGAACCGAACCCAGGACCTCCCACGTGGGAAGCAAGCGCTCAACTTCTTGAGCTACATCCACTCCCCAGAGGAATTTTCTGATGTATGATGAGGTTAGACTTGTAACAAAAACACAAACATTCATAACTTTTACAGGACTTGATTCCTTCATGCATTTTCTGATATTTTGCAAAAGGTGTTCCATATTTAGCAAGTTCATAGCAGTTTTATTTTCTATACAATTTTTTGATAAATGATGAGGCAGAATGTATCTCTGAAATCCTGCCATATTTACTATTGTCTTAAAGCTTTTTTCTCCAATGTGAACTCTCTGACACTCACTGAAGTCTTATTTCTGGGTAAAGCCTTTCCTATAGACATTCTATTTCTATCAACTATGCGCTTAGTGCTGATCCGTGATGCTCAGTAATAATAGAGCCTATGTTTCCACAGACAGCTTTGCTAGTCTCTGCATTTATAGGATTTGTTTCCATAAACACTTTTTAGACATATAGTGGACTAGAAATTTTTGCTCAAGGAATCTCCACATTGTCCATATCAGAGTTCTTTCCTATATCTTCATTGACAGAAAATGTGAGGTAATGGTCACTAAAGGCACTACCACATTCAACTGCATTCAAAAGGTTTCTCTCCTGGGCAAATTCTTTAACATTCCTGAGGTGCACATCTGACTTCAGGCAGTCCCATAGTGAGTACATTCCAATCTGCTAGAAACTCACTTATGTTAATGAAATCTGAGTTGCTGCAGAGACATTTCCACAGTTACTGGATTAATGGGATTTTTCTTCTGCATGGTATCACTTGTATGTAATAAGCTGTGATTCTCTGTTAAAGGAACTTCCACCTTGACTGAATCTACACATTTCTTTTGTATGCATTCTCTTATGTTTAACAAGGTTTGATAGGTGGGAGAAAGCTTTCTCACAATCACTGCATCCATACGGTCTCTCTCCTGTATGACTTCTTTGATGTTACATTGAGTATTGACTTTGTGGTGAAGGCTTTACCGCAATCACTGCATTCATAGGGCTTCTCTCCAGTATGAGTTCATTGATGTATAACAAGAGTATGCTTTGTGATAAAGCCTTTTCCACATTGACTGCATATATAAGATTTCTCTCCTGTATGAGTTTACCGATGTATGATGACAGTAAACCTCACAGTGAAGCCTTTTCCACTTTCATTGCAGATACAGGGTTTCTCTCCAGTGCGAATTTGTTGATGTGCAAGGTAACGTGTCATGGTGAAAGCTTTCCTGCATTCATTGCATGTACAGGGTTTCTCTCCTGTATGAGTTCACTGAGGTATGACAAGATTGTTCTTCACAATGAAGCCTTTTCCACATGCAGTGTACCCATAGGGTTTCTCTTCGCTGTAAGTCTGCTGCTGTGTGATCAGATAGCATTTCATCACAAAGCCTTTTCCACATTCACTACATATATAGGATTTCTCTTCCCTGTGGGCTTGCTGCCATAAGATGAGACTGGTCTTCACAGTGGAGCCTTTTCCATATTCATTGGACACATTGGGTTTCTCCCCTGTATGAAATTTCTGCTTAGTGACCGTGAAATTTCTCAAGCAGCATTTCCCATATTGACCACATCCATAGGATTTCTCACCTGTATGAATGTTCTGATGGGAAATGAGCAGAGACTTATTGATGAGTGTCTCCCACATTCAACACATGTGTGAAACCTCTCTATTTTGTGAGTTGTCTGAGGTTTAAATGACTTGGAACTTAGTGCTGATGCATTTTGCACTTTCAGGGGGTGTAATTTCAGAGTGAAAGTGTTCATGCTTACCGTGTAGAAAGGTTTTCCTAATTCCATTAACCTCAAGATGGTTCTTTATTTCATATCTTCTGTTCTGATTGACTAAGCTTAAATTTGATTTTAAAGTTTTTGTATATAAGTGAAACATACCATGATTTGCTTTTGGGAAAAAAGCATTTTATTCAGATGCACCATGTTTCCAAATGCATTCTGTTCATGGTATTGTTCCATTCTCTTCAGAAATCTTTGGTTTTCAGAGTGCTCTTGTAGACTGTCAACTGACTTGAATTCTAGACAGGTTCCACCATGGATTTCATCTTCTATTATCCATTCTTCCTTTCCTTTTTCCAACTTGGAGAATGTATTTGGTTTGCTAGATGATACCCCACTGATATCAAGTTGTTATAGTTCTCCAACATCACAATTCGGTACAGTTCCTTCTAAGCAGGGACCAGAAGTTGCCACTCCTCAGGTGAACTCCACAGCCACATCTTCCAATGTCAGCAATTTCCAAGCATTGATCATTTTCTCCTGAGGTCAGTAAATAGCGAGTAACATGGATTCTCTTCTTTTGTCTCTTCTGCATCTGTCACGAATTCTTATGGTTAGATATCTTGGTATTCAGTTAAAGTTGTCTTCCAAAATGATGATATCTGAATGATGGAACCTCTTGCTCCTTCCTTGACTTGATTATAGGATCCAGGACCTGTGGGCTGATCCTAAACTTCTCCAGATTCCACTGGCAGCGACAAATGGCTAAATTCACACCTGAAACCGTTTCAGACTGTGAAGTTATCATACCGCAGCCCCGCCTAGGCTGTCGCTAGGGACACCGAGGGGCTGGGACTACAGCGTCGGAAGAGAGCCAAGCAGCGCTACCGGAAATCTGCGTCCGCAGCCGCACACGACGCCAGCGCCACGCTCACCACGGCGCTTCCGGGGAGAGCGGCCATAATGGCGGCTTCAGCGCAGCGCTGGGGGGAGAAATTGTAGTCACATTTAGGTGCTCCAGTGCCTTTACGTTTTTGTTACAAGGGTTGGTCAACAGAGCTGTGCTAACCTCGTTAGTTTCCAGAGGCCGGAGCCTAGCTAAGGGCAGCATGGCGCAGGCTGTATCCCATGCGGACAGCTGGCGAAAAACATGAAGCTATTTTTAAATCTATCTTTATGCCTAAAGTTTTTCAACTTTTTTCTAAGTCTCTAAATAGTCTCCAAATTGCCAATTTGTGACGACTTGTAAAAATCCAATTTATATTTCCAGCACAATTTATCATTTATTTTCATCTTCCTCATATTTATGACACTTCAGATATTTTCTTTTTGTGTGTTTGAATAATTAAAGGACGTATGCGCATTCGCGGATCTGAATTATTTTTCTCTGCTCCCCTTCACTCTGTCTTAGTCTGGCAAGCTAGTATATGACTGTAGGTGGAATTTGGCTGTCAAAGGGCATTTTATTTTAGTTTCAATATTAATTATTAAATGACCCCCATCCCCTAAAGTTTGCACCAATATATAGTTGTCTTCAAAATCTGTGATGTGTTCAATACAATTTTATGTTCTAAGTAGTCATAGCATAAACACTGAGTACAATGTCTTTCATGCCCAAGACAAAATCTGTGAAGTTAAGCCTAAAAAGTAATATACTCATATCTCAAAATTTTATTACTCTTAGTATTTTCTCAATAGAATTTCTGAAAGCCAACTACAGTATGATGTTGATAATTTCACAGCTGATGGGGAGCTAGACAGTAGAAGGAAAATTTTCCATTGTAAAATACAAGGGCAACCAGTACAAATGTGACTAGTAAAAGGTAGCTCTATGCGTCTAGTAATTTTTAAAAAATACTGCCAAGTTTATCAGCAGTAAGATCAAATTCTACCATTGGCTTGGTCAGTATCTTCTATTGGTTCATCCTATAATATATTCTTCATAGTTATCATGATTTTAATTTTGGTACTCACTTTTATTTTTTTAAGACGTTTTCTGTTCTTTCTGCCTAGACAAAAAGATGATGCCCTGGAAAGATAATTCAGATAATCTTGCCAAATATTGGTGGACTTCCTACTGTTATCTCCTCATTTAATTTTGACACAAAATTTTCAAATTCACCCATATGCCTCCACTGCAATAACTTAGATGATAATCTCAAACACAATGAACAATGTAGCTTATTAGAGTAATAAATTAAAATATTTTAGGTACAATGCAATATTTTATGAGTAACTGAGGCATCTTCCCATAGATGATTATGAAAAGGAAGCTGCCTAAGAAGTGAGCCTAGGCTGACAAGTAGAAAGAGAGTCAGACAAGAGAGGAAGTCAACCCACACTTGGGCACAGCACATTAAAATAAGATGCAGGAGGAGCAGTAAGATGAATAAGAAAGGGGGGGTGGGTAGGAGAGCTGGAAAGGTGACTAATGTCCTTCTTATTTCAGGCTTTTTAGTGTTCTTTATATTTTTTATATAGGTTCTTCCAAAATTTTTTTATTGTGGAAATAAGCTCTTCACTTTTCAAACCAGCAATGGTTTTTCAATAGTAAGAAGTGCTGATATGCTCCTTTCTAAGCAATTCTTTTCATATTTATGACAAGTAATAATCATACCGTGAATTATTAAGTTTCACTGGAATGCAAAAATGGAAACTAAGCTGCCAACTGCTGGCAGGCAGTGCCACCAAGGGACAGTTAAAAGTTATGTCTTAACCAACTGATACATAAAAGATATCACCTGGCCTATGAAAGGCAGGGCTAGTGCAGCTAACATTTAATTTGTGAAAATTGGGGTTAAAGGAAATCTAGCCTCCACCATGAAGAACACCTTCAGTATTAAATCAAGCCCAAGGATAGCCTAGGCACACATTCAGAATACAATTCTGTGTTTGACATCTGTACATTCATGTTATATACTGTTCAGCCTGTAACATTTCTTAGAAAATACTATGGGAAATTTAAAATAGAGGTCCAAGCTGTACAAAAACCCCTCTCAAATAGAGGTTGTATTCAATTCAGAGGCACCTACAGTGAAGTACCTTAAGAAATAAGGACAGGGTCATTAAAAACTCAGTTTCTAAAACTGAAAATAGCAAATTAAAAAAACACACACACGGAATCCCTGTAATTTCTGAGTAATAATTAGGTAATCTAAGCACCTTTAAAAAATATATATATATATAATAACATTTATGTAAGAAAATGCACATATATGCATATGTATTTATATATCATTTTACAAATATTGGTATGTACTGTGAAAAATCTTGATTTTTATGAATAAAAAAAATTAAAAAAAACACACACACACAAACATGAAAGCAAACCAACCTAATAGCTACGATTAATTCATTAACTAATTAATAATAAAAATAGCTCATCCTGAGACTTACTTTACAAGAGAGACTCCTGTGGTTTTATCTAAGCCATTCAACCATTCAAAGAGACCCTGGAACTAATGGAGTTTAATTAACATTGTCAACGATTTTCCTCAGAATTCAGAAAAAAAAAAGGATGCAAACTGAAGAGCTGATAGTATGAATGGAATCTAGAAAAATGGAAGAAAGAACAATATTTTTTTTCCCTTTTCCACAAGTGAGGCGGTCTCATGTGGCAAGACCGTTATTTAACTTACTTGGCCATTACAACCACACAATGAATATTAATGTATTAGTCTATGGGAACATAATGACACAGGTTGTAATTTTTTGCTTTGATTCTGTGTTCACCTAGGTGCATTCAGATAGTATTTTAACATCTCATTTATTTACCAAAGATCTCCTGTGTGTTCATAACCATAAAGAGAACTTAGGGAAATACAAAGGTTCAAAAGTTGCAATCTCAGTCATCAAAATTTCACCATTTAAAATAACACAACCTCAAAATCTTTGTAGCTGGAGAGAGGAGAAGCAAGTATAAACTAAAATAACAAAACTAATTTTTAATGACCATCTTCATAGTGGTTAGCAATTGATATGCATTTGTGTGTGTGAGTGTGTGTATCTATACTCACATATTCCATCTTTATAGCAATTGGATCCAACAGGAATCTTAGTCACATACATTTCTTCATATAAGAAAGCTCAGTCCTCTTACTAAATAGTATAAGTAGGTTGCAAATTACCTGCTTCTGACCTTTAATTATTTTATTTATAATATAGTTTTGTAGAAAAACAATTTCTTAAAGGAGGACACATTATTTGAGGGTAGGATGGATATATGAGTGATTCAAACGAACTGTGATATTTGGAGAATATAATGTTGAAATGGATCTATATATTTTAATATGGAGATAAAAGAGTACTAGAGGAATGCAGTGCACCCTCAAACATCTAATATACATTAGTCAGGCTGGTGGGACAGGAAATTGTATTACTGCCTTGTCAAGCACAATCGTTGACAACTGTAACACTTTTAATAAACTTTACATTTTAAAATTATTTTAGATCCTCAGAAAAATCACAAAGTTAGAACAGTGGGTTCCCAAATAACCTACACAGTTTCCCCTATTATTAACATCTTACATTACTATGGTACATTTGTTAATGTTAATGAACCAATTTAATGCATTATTATTAAGTTGATAGTAGATTCAGATTTCCCTCATTTTAACCTAATCTCCTTTTTCTAGTCCACAATCCCATCAGGATCCCACATTACATTGAGTTCTCATATCTCCTTAGGCTTCTCTAAATGGGTCAGTTTTTCACACTTTGTTTTTAGTGACCTGGAGTGATTTTGAAAACGCACCTTGTAGAATGTCCCTCAAATGGGATTTACCTTATGTCTTCATCATGGTTAGCTTCAGATAATGTATTTTGTGGAGGACTACCACAGAGAGAGTGCTATTTCATCACTTGCTATCAAGGATATGCATACACTATCAACATGGCATTACTGTCGCTGCTCACTTTGATTGGCTGAGGTGGTGTCAGGTTCCTTCACTATAGAGCTAACCCTTCCCCCCACCACCTCCTTTTCCACATTGTATTCTTTGGAAGAAAATCATTATGCTCAGCCCACACTTAAGGAGTTGAAAATTATCCTCCACTTCCTTGTGGACAGAATATCTACATAAATTATTTAGAATTCTTCTGCATGGAAATTTTTCTTTTCTCCCCCATTTATCTATTTATTCAGTTGTCCATTTATTTCAGTATGGACTTTTGGAAACTTATTTAACATTTTCGGTCACAATCCAATACGACTTTATTTATCTTGTTACTAAAATTTTCCAGCTTTGGCAACTGGAAACTCTTTCATTAGGCTTCTGTGTCCCCTGGACATACTCCATTGTTGAAGGATTGTTGTTGTTGTTGAACATTTCCTTATTTTCTGATACTACAATATGCTGCAGGTTCAACTTATGTTTCCCTGCCCCAGTCTTAGAATAAGTCGTTTCATTCAGTTGCTCTGGTTCCTTGTAGTGGAGAATGGTCTTTGAAATCAAGATCTGCACACTGGAAGTGCTCATTGATTACTGGGTTGTCACTGCTTTTAGGCCCTCTTGACTGACAGAGCAGGTTGTATGTGTGTATACTAACCCATGTATATAAACATATCTATAAATATTTTTATGTGTCTCTATACCTATATTAAGTGAAACATAGTTTCATACTGAAGTTTCCAATTCTAATTCATTAACAAACTAATCACTCTAGCTTCCTCCTCCTTGCTTATCTGTAATCTCCCATTTAAACAGTGAGAAATTTTGCTCCCATCATCCAAAATATATTTCCATAATTGTTCACTTCTGGTATACACAGGGAATGGTTTTAGATACCCCTGTGGAAAGCAACTTTATCAACTTAAGTACAGTTCTTCTGTACAGTTCCTTTTGCCTTTTCTTTTCGACTAAACTTATTACAAAACTTACTTAGGTCAGCACCAAGCCCACCACCCTCAGAGACTTTCTTTCACTTATTTATAATACAGTTATACTACTTGATCACTTCTGCATTCCATCCTGGGATTCCTCAGACCTCTTGAATATTTGTTTAGTTTGAAGGAATTAAGATTTAATCTCTGTGCTGCAAAGTTTTATGGGTTTTGAAAAATGCATAGTGTCATGTAGCCACCATTATAGTATCATATCCAATAGTTTCACCACCCTAGAAAATCCCAATTCAGATCTTCAACAAATCCCCCTGGATCCCTGACTATCACTGCTTCACTCTACTCTTTTATCGTCATTACTAAATTCATTGTTCTATGATTTTCCATGTGGTCATGCCTTTTCTCTTTCTTTTATATCAAAGAAAGAAGCAGTTCTGGATAGGAGCTTACTGTTTTTGTATTTCTGATAATATGAAAGCTAGGAGATTTATATATAACAGTTACACAATAGATACGTGTTGAACATTTGATTTCAATCACTTTGGTATTTCAAAAAGCATACACTATATGGAGGTGCTGTGTTTTTGTTTCTTTTCTCCTTTTAAGAATGTTATTTTTGTTATTGCTGTAGTTTTCCTCATTTTGTCTGTGTATGTATTCAGAAACAAGCCAAGTCAACACTGCGGGCAGGGTCTTCTGACTCTGACCGTAGTAATTGCAATCAGACCAATGTACTTGCCAGAAACAATTATTAAGGAAGGACAAACTATTTAAAAGTGTGCATTTGAGGGCAGTGGGAAGCAACGAGTCATGGAAGTTTTATACTAAAACTTGATAGAAATACAAAAATCCTAACATATATACATTAAATTAAGTGTAGGGATAAATATAGCATAAAAATACTAAAGTTCACAGAAATAAAAGGAAAAATAGAAATATTCACAGTTTTAGTTGGAGATTTTAACATATTTGTTTCAGTAACTGTTAGAACAGACAGACAAAAAATCACAATATGAAGAAAGGAAAATATATCATTCATAAAATAGTGCAGTTTATTTATTCTGGCATATATGGGACAAACTGTCTTAACACATGAAAATCAGTCTGTTCTATTCACCATATTAACAGAATAAATTAGAAAAATCATATGATCATCTCAGGAGATGCAGAAAAGGCATTTGATAAAATTCAACATTCACTCATGAGAAACACTGAGTAAATAAAGAATGGAAGGTCACTTTCTTTTTTTTTCTTTAATATATTTTTTATTTTCTTTAAAAGATACTTAGATTACATAAAATGTTACATAAAACATATAAAGATATAAGGGATTCTCATATACCCCACTCCTTACAGCACCCACTTTTCTCCATATAAAAACTTCCTTCATTAGTGTGGTACATTCATTGCAATTGATGAACACATTCTGGAGCATTGCCACTAAGGATGGATTATAGTTCACATTGTAGTTTACACTCTCTCCCACTCAATTCTGTAGGTTATGGCAGGATATATAATGGCCTTTATCTGAATGTCATTCAGGACTATTCCAAGTCCCAAAAGTGGCCCCATATTATACCTCTTTTTCCCTCTCCCTGCCTTCAGCACCTCCAGTGGCTACCATCTCCACATCAATGATATAATTTCTTCCATTGCTAGAGTCACAATAAGTCTATAGGAGAATACCAGTAAGTCTACTCTAGTCCATATTTTATTCCTCAATCCTGAGGATTCTGGGATGGTGATGCCCACTCCACCTCTAATTGAGAGGGAGTTTCGATCCCATACGGCTGATTGATGGGACTCACTTGTTTGCAGTTGGAGTCTCTCTTGGTTCCTCAGTATGGTGGTTATCCATCCTCACCTCCTTGTTAGTTGTCTTGGGTGAATCCAATGAACTGGAGAGTAGGTGTTGCAATTCCACTGAGGCTCAGGGCCCAGCTTGCATACGGACAGCCCAAACATTCAAGTCTCTTGGGTGTAGACCTACCAACTCCGGTGCTAACTATACATTCAAATAGAAGGGGCAGATGAGCCATGTGTAGAGAAGTCACAACTGAGTCCAACTCTGTCACACTTGGGAGCACAAACTCCAAAGTAGGGCCCACTGGCAAGGCACAAAACTCCAGAGCTACCTGCCATGACCATAGGATCTGGGTGTGCCCAGAGCCCTCAGGAGCCCCACTATTTGGGGTAGTATCCACTTTGGCAGTCTATGAGGTCCTGCTGAGATGTGGATAAGCATTACCTCTGGGATGACTTCCTGACTCAATTTGAAGTCTCTTAGCTATGTAAACTCATTTGTCTTTACATTTTCCCCCTTTTAGTCAAGGTCTTTTCCCACTTGTATGGCTAGTTGGTGCTTGGTAGTAATCCCTCGGTGCCAGGGAGGCACATCCCGGGAGTCATGTCCCACACTGGGGGAAAGTAATGCATTTATATGCTGAGTTTCGCTTAGAAAGAGGTCACATTTAAGCAACATGAAGGCTCTCAGAAAGTAACTCTTAGGGACCCCACAACACTAGGCTAAGTTTCAATTTCAAGAGCAAAGGCTCATAAGCATATTCGTCAATATCAAGGGTCCATCAATGGACCATCCTTCTTCACTAGTCATTGCTCCTGTACTCGGGGGATTGTTGCTGTTCTATTAGAGAACATGGCAGAACTCCCCAGGATGGGAATTCAATACTCTTTTGGTTATTGTGTGAATCTCTACCCACTGTGACAATACCCCATGAACATTTGAACACATTTATATACCTTATATGCATGCCCTGGTGAACTTCCTCCCATGTATCCCCCATCACTGACTCCCCACACCAATGATCCTTCCTACCACAGTTGTAAACCTTCTGTGGTCCAAAACTTTTTCAAAAATAAAGCCAAAAAAATCGCCAAATACAATTAATAGGAAAATAAAATAATAACAATAGGTTTAAACATAAGAAATAAAATACATAATAATTTAGAAAAACTAAAACTAAATAAAAATTTTAAAATTGGGGTATTAAAAAATAATGAAAAATATTAAAAAAATTTTTTTTTGACAATTTGCCTTCCATCACTGTAATATCTGTTGTCCTGTATGTACAGTGACATTTCTTCCCTTTCTTCCCCAGTGTCTTACTTTTTTTCATTTTGTCTACAAAGAAGTTTTAGGTCACATTAAAGTCACATACAGAATACAGGGGACTCCCATACACCCAACATCTTCCCCCTTTCCCCCCTTCTCGTATTAATAACCTTTTTATGTGTAGATGGTACATTTGTTACAACTGATGTACAAAAATTTCAACATAGCTACTTACCATGGTCAATGGTATACATTATGGTTTACATTTTAGACCATACACTTTTATAAATTTTTGCTGAAATTTAACATGGCCTGTATCCATCATTGCAAGATCTTGCAGAATACTTCCATTGCCCCCTAAATAACCCCTCTTCCATCTATTCTATTCTTCCCTCTGCCTCCCCTTGGGGCCCATGGCAACCACCAGGCTTCACTCCTTGAAGGACAAGAGTCATAGTTACTTGCAACAGCACTGAGGGCTTGACACACTGATCTGTCCTCCCCTATTAGAAACTGCCCATGCTCTCGAGAGACACCCACTCCTTTGTTTAAGAACAAATGGAGCCTCCCCAGGATGGGAGTCCAACTCCTTCCCACTCATTGTGTGGGTCTCCACTCACTGGTACAACACAATATGACAAGATGATCACTCGCACATTCTCTAGAGGACTGCCCCAGGCGTGCTCTGCCCCAAATGCTCCCCCCTCCCCCCATCCAACACCCTAAACCAGTAACGCTGAAGGACACTTTCTTAATCTCATGAACAGTTTCTACAAAAATCCAACAGTTCATGTCAAACTTAAAGCTGAAACATTGAAAGCTTTTTTTCCTGAGATCAGGAATAAGATAAGTTTCCAGGAATCACCACTTCTATTCAAGATATGTCTGCATATGACAGTCAGTGAATTAAGACTTAAGAAAAGAATAAAATGTGTCAAGATTGGAGAGGGAGATGTAAAACTTTCATTATCTGCAGAACTCAAGATTGTATAATTTAGAAAACCCAAAGCAAGCTATTAGACTATTCGGTGAATTTAGCAAAATTGGCAGATGCAAAGTAAAAAATACAAATATTAAAAAATACTTAAAACACCGTATAAATAGTATAAGAAAATCAAATACCTAGGAATCGATCTCATGAAATATATGCAAGACCTCAACACTGAAAATGATAAAACCTTGCTGAAATAAATTTAAGAAGATCTAAATAATAGATATATTATAATCATTGATGAGAAGTCTTGATATTATTAAAAGGTCAGTTCTCCCCAAATTTCCTTATATATTCAATACAATTCCAATCAAAGTTTCAGAAAAACTTAGTGGGAATTAACAGGTTGTTTTAAAATTCATATGAAAGTGAAAATTACTTAGGTCAGCCAAGACAATATGGAAGAAGTTTAATAATATAATTTATTGGTGTTGAAGAATAAAATCAATATACAAAATTCTTTGCCTTTAGAGGAATTATTGCCTAGTAGGTATCAATGGGTTTCTCGATGTTCCTGGCGAACGCAATGTTTCATTTACGTCTCTAAGACTTTGCAGAGCTTTTCCCTAGGCCTAGAATGTGTTTTTTTCTTCACTTCCCCTGATGAAACAACAATTTAACCTTTGAGTTTCAGTTAGTTGTCGGTTACTATACAAAGCCTGCCCTGAAGCCTCAGGCTGAATTGGTTGCTCCTCCATCTGACCAAACAGCATTTTATTTGTACCTTTCACACTATAAATTCTTTATGTTATAGCTATGTGCCTTTCTCACTAGACTAGGTCTTATTTTAAATTCAGAAAAGATAACTTCTTAATCCCTGGTATGTAGTACAATGCCTCAGATGTAAAGCTTTGTCACATGATGGTGCCTTGCCAAAGATTATGGGTGCACCAAGAGGTAGGAGACACAATCCCTGCTTTCAGGTCATTTGTATGTTTCTTGTAAACTTCTCTGGAATAGAAAGTTACATCATGTTGGGAATTAAAATGCAACAGAAAAAATTAATATGCATTTTCCAAATAATAAATTCAAAACTGTAATATGCAAAAAGTAAGTACTGGTGAAAATTAATCTGTGGTCTAAAGTGTTTGGAAGTTATATCACCCATAAATCTCTGAGAAACACATAATACATGTTAGCTTACTTGAAAACTCTGAGAAGCCCTATAGTAAACAAACAGTTCCCAATTGTAGCACTTGTTTGATCATAGATTGAGATAGATTTAAAGTGTGTTTGTGTGTATGTGCATGTGTGAGTGTTTGTGTGTGAGAGCAAGAATCCTATGATTATTCTATGAAGGCCTTTGTACATAAACTTAAAAAAATTATTAGAGTAGTTACCTAAAGTAAAATTATTTGTCCAGGATAAATGAGAGTGGAAAAATTAATAACCATCTCTTTCTCACTTCCAAGGTATGTCTCCATCAATGTCTCTGTTTTTCTACCTTTGTCACTTTGTAGAAACATTAATTTTTTAAAATCAATTCTATTTTTGTCTCATCTGAGCTATAAAAGAAACAAAGAGTATTAAAAATAGCTTTTATGTTTTTTAACTCATTCCTGGCTCTCTCATTTATTCAGATGACACCTTCAAATTGCCCAGAAACAAAGAGGAACAAGAAAAATGATTGCCTGAACAACAAAAAATGTTATCTCAAGATGATCAGAAAACAATGGAGCTGAGAGGTTGATGAATTTATTATACGGTTCACCTTAGAAACGAAAAAAAAATTTATCATTCATTTTTTATGCTTTAGAAAGGTTATCTCACCACAAACACATGAAGAATTGCTCTTTAGTTATACATATTTACACACTGCCTCCTTTGCCTTCCTGCTCCTGTGGTCTAAAAGAAGTCTAGGGGGAAACTCAGGAAATTGTACATAATTAAGCTGTCTGGATAAAAATGATTTTGATGCAAAACATTTGTCTCAACTCATGTGTTTTAAAAATTATAGGGATGATAGGCCAAACATTTCAAAAGAATGGAAAACTATCATTTTGCTAATCTTAACAAACAGTAGTTCACATGCAAATAGCCTACTTAAAGTATTAAGTATTCACCATCACTTACTTTAAAAATTGTCTGCCCTGTCATCATATTCACTGAGCAGAGCTTCAAGAAATCCCAGGTATGGGCAGAAGACCAAGATGAGTGCTATGCAAAATGGGATTGCATGCAAACTCACACACACACACAAATGTTTATTTCCAGAAAATTGGGAACCCTAGCAATAAGTGGTTCCTAAAGGAGGAGGAAGTATATTGCATAATTACAGAAGAGCTATAGCTTTCTTGCCTGCAAGGACAATAAGCTGGCTTTGAAAAAAATAAACTGAAAAAATCCTACATTAATTTTTTGAGATGAAATATGTGGGATAAATTAATATACTTAGTGTTTGAATGGCATGCATCATGATTTTCTTCATATTATAAATGAACAAGTTAACCATCTAATTATTTATTATCAACAAAACCATCATATGAGTTACATGGACCTCCTGATTTTCATTTTAAGTTTCTGAATAAATTAGATGCATTATTGAAAACATTTTAGGATTCGTTCAACCAATTTTACTGTTAAACATTTTTACAACACACTATCTTATTAAATTTTTCAGGAATGTTACTTTCTTCCCCCTTGGAAAGGTACCATGCAGAGGAGACTTGAGAATAAAAAGAGACATAAGGCAATTCTTATTGTTCAATTTTCGGATGATGGCCAAGAAGGAAAATATGTTTTTAAATATTCTCTTCTTTCTTTCCTGTCTTACTCCCCCTTCCTCCAGTCCTTCTTTCCTCTCTTCCTTTTCTTCCTTGTTCTTTTTACTCATTTGTTTTCTTACCACAGATTACAAATCAATATTTTGATTTCAAAATGCCCAGAAAAATACAGATAAATCAACACTGGCATAATATATACATACATCAAGTATTTACATGGGGGAAGTACTCAAATAAATGCACGAAAATATCAAAAGAAAAAAAATGACCAAAGGTTCTTACACGTCATCTTTTTTTGTATATATTGACTTAAATTCTTGATACATAATATCTTTAAAATATACATTCAATAAGTTATATGCATTGACAAAGGAGTTAAAATACAGCCTAGACAGAGATTATACATATTTAAAAGCTTAAAATGGACTTAGAAATTCATTAAATTTTAATCTGGCAAATATTAATGTGAAATGGGAAATAAATTTTATTAAAGAAAGCTTAGTTTTAGGAGATAATATTTTAATTATACATTGTATCTCCAGGAGATTAGTTGTTTTGTTAAAGTTATAATCTTGCTGTTTTCTTATACCAGCCAATACACTGAACCTTGGCAAGGGTTAAGCATTTTAGCCCAACTAAAATCTCATTGAAGGATGTTGTTAATGTGGGAAAGTGTGGGAGGGGGAGGGAGTGGGGCATATGGGAATCCCTTATATTTTTATGTAATCTAAAGCATCTTTAAAAATGAAAAAGTTAATTTATTTTAAAAAAGAAGTGAAAAAAAAAAAGAACTTTGTACCACATCTATATTGTTTTGTTATACCAGAGACTTACCAAAATGCAAAAATTGCCCAAAATCTCTCCTGCTCTGTAAGATTTCCAGATGACAGAAAGGCCTCTATGTATTTTATCACACCACAAAATCTTATTTTAAATCAAAAAGCAAAGCACCGTTCGTCACCAGTGTCAAGAGTTGGAAAATAAAGATTTCCTCCCTGTTAGAAAAATATTGATTGCTGTAGATACCCATATCTGGGGTGGGTGGAGGCTTCCCATGAAGGTAGTATGAGAATGGCGAGACGTATTTGGCTAGATCGTGGGCCAGAGGATGTGTATGTGCATGTGTGTGCAAGCGTGTGCACATGCGGGACTTAGTTAAAGCTTTTGACAGAGGTGAATAAGTATATTTGCTGCCTAAAACAATGCAACAACCACAAAATATTAAGAACTTATTCCTCTTTTTTCTTTAAACAAGAAAAATATTTTCTGCCATGGCTTATTTCAGTAGAAACAAATGAACAGGAATGAGTAAATCTATTGACCAAGTATAAAGCATTTAAACTAAAATATGCACATTTATTGACATTTTATTGCTATATTTTAATTATAGTTATAAAAAATAAAAGCTAGATATAAGAATTAAATTCAATGTCACTATACTATTTCATCTTATATATTTAATAAAATCAGATTACCTGTGATAGTTCAGGAAAACAAGGTTAAATATGTACCTCTAATGAGACATTGCATTTATTTTCATTGATACATATTCATACTGGAAAATAATGTATGAAATATAAGACATCTATAATAGCAGATACCAAGAAAGGAATTTCAACAGTTAAAATGCACATCCCTTTTTTTTTTTCCAAAGGCATACACATTTCTAAGAGAAAATCATTACAGAAACCATTGATTTAGACCAAATCCTCAATTTCTAGAGAGGGAACGGAGGCACAGAGAGATCAGTTGACTTCCCAAGGATGATTCATCGTTAATAGACCAGATAGGGCTGCAATTCAGGTTTCATTGAATACCAGTTTAATACTCATTACAGCACAGTTTTCTTCCCCCCAACTATCAAAGTAAGTCTTCCTTAAAGATTTAGGCAGCAAAATCCATGGGGAGGCTCCAACAGGCTTGGCTAGGACTAAATGTACATCCTTGAATAAAATATTGTGCCCAAGAAAGGGATATTTTGACTAGCAAGTCTGGTGAGTCATGTGTTTTCAGGGGTGATGTGGGGAGAGCATTGAGGCAAGACAAATCCAAATGAAAAGATGGAATATGAGTTTCTCATAAAGGTAGTTTTCTTTTTAACCAGAAGACTCTGTGTGGGTGTGGGTGGGTGGGTGGGTGGTTAGGTGAGTGGGGAGCAGAAAAAAACAACTAATATCCACTATAAGCAACATTACTGCAATTTCCAGGATCAATTTAGTGTTTTTTCAAGCATAAGCTGTTAATACCACTCAAATCTCTTTTCCAGCCCACCCCCACACCATGCCAATCCAGCATTTTCCTCAGGTTTAATCTAATATCCTGGTATGTGCTATTATAGGGACAGAGCTTTTAGTCTAAATGAATGCTTAATTTAGAGTGACATTTAAATGAATCAGATTCTAGAAGAGCTTTAATGAAAGGGCAATAGTTCCCATGCTGAAGTCAGGTATTTATTATATATTACTATTAATAGGCCAAATTATTTTATGTTTCAAAGGATATATTGCCAGTTGCAATGGTAAATGTGGGATGAGAATAGTCTGTAGATAATCATTAGTGCAGTCAATAAATGAAAAACATTCAATAACATCATCAACAATGCCATGTGCATGTCCCTTCCCATTTAATATGCTATAAAATAATTACAATGATTTGGAAAAATGACAATATGCAAATGTGCAAAATAGATTCCATCTCCCTTAACATCTTTTGTGTATTTTGAAGATTTCATATTCTTTTTATAAGCTAAATCTTTCAAGTATTTGTCATCCATTCCTACACGAGTATTTCTTAGATCTTCAGTACCAAATGAAATTAAGATTTAGAGAGAGTTGAACAGAAAGTCACACAATCACAAAATATAGACCTATAACTAGTGCGTCATTTTATAGGACACATTAAAAAAGGATTATCATAAGATATGTGCCAAGTCTTCTGAGGCACAAAACATTGCCATTTTGATGAAGTCACATTTATCTACTTTTTCTTTCATTGTTTATGCTTTTGGAGTAAAGTCTAAGAAACCATTGCCTAACACAATGTCCTAAAGATGCTTCCCTATGCTTTATTCCAGAGGTTTTACAGGCTGAGTTCTTACATTTAGGTCTTTGATCTCCCTTGAGTTCAGTTGTCTATGGTGTCAGGCAGAAGCCCAGCTTCATTTTTTTGCAAATGGATATCCAGTTTTCCCAGCACCATTTGTTGAAAATACTATTCATTCCCCATTGACTTGACATAGCACCATTGTAAAAAATCAATCAGCCATAGATGTGAGGATTTATTTCTGAACTCTCAACATTATTCCAATGGTCTACATGTATGTACTTGTGCCAGTACCATGATTTTTTATTTACTGTAGCTTCGTAATACGTTTTAAAATAGGAAAATGTGAGTTCTCCAATGTTGTTCTTTTTCAGATGTTTTTGGCTATTCAGGGTACCTTACCTATCCAAATAAATATGATGATTGACTTTTCCATTTCTGCAAAGAATGTTGTTGGAAATTCAATTGGGATTGCATTTTATCTGTAAATAACTTTAGATAGAATTGACATTTTAATGTTATTTAGTCTTCCAATCGATAAACACAGAACGTACTTCCATTTATTTAGGTATTCTTTGATTTATTTTAGCAAAGTTTTGAAGTTTTACATGTGTATGTTTTGCACATCCTTGATTAAATTTATTCATAGGTATTTGATTCTTTTATTTGCTATTTTAAATGCAATTTTTTTCTTGATTTCCTCTTCAGATTGTTCTAGTGCATTCAAACAGTACTGACTGGTGAATGCTGATCATGTACCCTGCCACTTTGCTGACTTCACTTACTAGCTTTGGTAGCTTTGTTGAGAACTTTTCAGGATTTTCTACATACAGGATCATGCAGTCTGAAAATAGGGAAAATTTTATTTCTTCCTTTCCAATTTGTATGCATTTTATTCCTTTTTCTTGACTCATTGCTCTGGCATGAATTTCCAGTAAAATGCTGAATAATGTGGTGACAGTGAGCATCCTTTACTTGATCCTGACCTTAGAGGGAAAGCTTTCAGTCTTCCACCATTGAGTATGATGCTCTGGCTTTCTCACATATGCCCTTTATCATGTTGAGAAAGTTTACTTCTATTCCTAGTTTTCTAAGTGTTTTTAGCAAGAAGTGGTGCTGGCCTTTGTAAAATGACTTTTATGTATCAATTGAGATGATCATGTGTTTTTTCCTCTTTGTTCTATTAATGTAGTATATTATATTAGTTGATTTTCTTATAGTGAATCACCCTTGCATTCCTGGGCTAAATCTCACTTCTTCATGGTGTATAATTCCTTTATTGTGCTGTTGGGTTTGGTTTCCTAGTATTTTGCTGAGGAATTTTGTATCTATATTCATAGATATATGGCCTGAAGTTTTCTTTTATTGTGGTGTCATTATCTGCCTTTGGTATTAGGGTGATATTGGCCTCATTAAATGAGTTAGGGAGTATTCCCTCCTCTTCAGTTGTTGGGAAGAGTTTGAGTAGGAATGGTGTGTATTAGTCAATGAAAGGGGTGCTGATACAAAGTACCAGAAATCTGTTGGCTTTTATAAAGGGTATTTATATGGGGTAAAAGCTTACAGTTACAAAGCCCTAAAGAGTACAACTCAAGGTTACTTCCTAACCCAAAGTCAGTTGCCATTTGTTGAAGCACAATGGTGGGCGATATCTGTGAGGGTTCAGCCTTCCTCTTTCCTTTTAAGACTCCATGGGCCCAACTTCTTCTGATCTCAGTAGTAAGCTGGACTAGGGCTCAGCTGCTCTCTTCTCTTCAGCTGCAAACTATCAGGCAAATGACTTATCTCTCTCCAGGATCCCAGCATCAACTTCTCTCCTCTTCCATGTCTATGGAGCTCTCTCTATTCCTCTGTTTATCTGTTTCTGTGTGTCTCCTCGATTGAGTGTTTGTTTATATAGCCCACAAAGGGAGCGGGGACTCAAACTGAGTCGCCCTAATAATGTGGTTGAATCAGAGCCCTAATCTTAACATAATTTAATCAAAGGCATCTCAGCTGAATCTAATACAATCAAAGGGTATCATACCCAGAGGAACAGACCCCTTTACAAACATAACATCTCTTTTTGGAATTCATAAATAATATCAAACTGCCACATGGTGTTAATTCTTCTTGGAATGTTTGGAAAAGTTCACTAGTGAAGCCATCTGGTCCTGGGCTTGTTGAGAGATGGCTAATCATTGATTTATTCTTTTTACTGGCTATTGGTATGTTGAGATTTTCTATTTCCTTTTGAGTCTGTGTATGTAGTTTGTGTATTTCTAAGGATTTGTCCACTTGATCTAGGTTCTCTAATTTGTTGGCTTGCACTTATTCATAGTATCCTCTTATAATCCTTTTTCTTTCGTTGAAGTCAGTAGTAATGTTCCATCATTCATTTCTGATTTTGATTATTTGTGTCCTTTTTTTTTTTCTCTGTCAAGCTAGCTAAATCTTTTCCAATTTTATTGATCTTTTCTGAGAAACAACATTTCATATCTGTTCTCTCAATTGGTTTTCATTTCTTTTATATATTTCTACTCTAATCTTTGTTATTTCCTTCCTTCTGCTCACTTTGTGTTTTGGGTGCGTTTTTTTTTTCTCATTCAGTTGTGAGATGAGGTCTCTGGTTTGAGATCTTTCCTCTTAGTTAAAGTAAGCATTTAGGGGTATAAACTTACCTTTGCACTGCCTTTGCTGCATGCCATAAGTTTTGGAATATTGTGTTTTCATTTGCCTCAAGATATTTCCTAATTTCCCTTGTGATTTCTCCTTTGACCCACTGGTTGTTTAAGAGTATCTTGTTTAATTTACACATACTGGTGAATTTTCCAGTTCTGCTTCTGCTGTTGTTTTCTAGTATCATTCTATTGTGGTTGCAAAAGAAACATTGTATGACTTCAATATTTTAAAATTTATTGAGACTTGATTTATGACAGAACATTTGCTCTATCCTGGAGAATGGTCACGTGCACTAAAGAATAATGTGCATTCTGCTTCTGTTGGGGGGAAGTGTTCTATATATGCCTTTTAGGTCTAGCTGGTTTATAGCATCATTTAAGTCTTCTATTTCCATATTGATCTTCTGTCTAGATGTTATACTCATTATTGAAAGTAGTGTATTGAAGTCTCCTACTTCTAATGTAGAACTGTCTATATCTCCCTTCAAATCTGTAAGTACTTCCTTCATATAATTTGGGGCTCTGCCATTAGGTGCATATATATTTATTATTGTTAAGTCTTCTTGTTGAATTCATCCCTTTATCAGTATATAGTGACTTTCTTTGTCCCTTGTAACAGTTTTTGATTTGAAGTCTATTTTAAATGGCATTAGTATAGCTACCCCAACTCTCTGTTTACTATTTGCATAGCATATTTTTTTCCATCCTCTTAATCTCAAACTACTGGATCTTTGAATTTAAGGTGAGTTTCTTGTTAACAGCAATACTTGAATATTGCTTTTCTTTCCATTCTGCCAGTCTCTGCCTATTGTCTGGAAAGTTTAGTACATTTACTTTTAAAGTAACTACTACTAATACAGGAATTTCTTCTGACATTTTGATATTTGGTCTCTGTTCATCTTATACCATTTTGTCCCTTAATTATTCTGCCTACTTTCATATTTATTTGACTTTTTGTAGTGTACTATTTTCTTTCTATATATATTTTTTCATATCTCTTCTTTGTGGTTACTATGGGGCGTAAATTTGACATCCTAAATCTATAACAATCAAGTTTGATTTGACACCAACTTAACTTCCTATAACCCTCTGTCCCCACACCTTTTTTCCCTAGTTACAAATTATATCTTTATATATTGTGCATCCAAAATCATTTGTGATTATTTTTTATGCATTTGCATTTTATAACATGTATGAAGTAAAAAGTGGAATGATATATACAAGCTGCAATACAATACTACTGGCATTTAAAATAATCCATATGGTTACCTTTACTGGAGGTCTTTACTTATTTATGCTGTTTTGATCCACTGTCCAGTCTTTTCATTTCAGTCTGAAGAATTGCCTTTAACATTACTTCTAGGGTAAGTCTAGTGATGATGAACTCTCTCAGCTTTTGTTTTTCTCGTAATGTCTTAATCTCTCATTCACCTTTTAAAGACAGTCTCACTGGATATAAAATTATTAGTTACCAATTCTGAGTTTTTTTTCAGCACGTTAAATATTTCATACCATTGCCTTCTTGCCTCAGTGGTTTCTGATTAGAAATCGGCAATTAATCTGCTTGGGACTCCTTTGTACATACGTGTTGCTTTTCTTGTGTAGCTTTCTTAACTCTCTCCTTGTCCTTGGCACTTGCCAGTTTGACTTCTATGTGTCTAGGCATGGTTCTCCTTGAGTGTATGTTCTTTGTGGTTCTTTGTGTTTCTTGAATGTGCATATTCATGATTTTCATTAAATTTGGGAAGTTTTCTGCCATTATTTCTTTGAATGCTCCTTTTATTAATACTTTTACCCCATTTTCTCTTTTTGTCCTTCTGGGACTCCCATAATGGATATATTGGCATGCTTCATGGTTTACACAAGTCTCTTAGGCTCTGTTTTTTTTTCCTTTCTGCTCTTCAGCCTGAATCATTTCAACTGTCTTGTGTTTTAGACTTGTGATTCTTTCTCCAGCCAGCTCCAGTCTACTGTTAAAACCCTCTAGGGATTTTTTTCATTTCAGTTATTGTGGTCTCCAAATCCAGTATTTCTTTTGGTTCCTTTTTAAAATCTCTGTCTCTTTATTGAAATTCTCATATTGTTCATTCTTTGTTTTCCTGATATCCTTTACTTCTTTCTCCATGTTTTCCTTTATCTTCTTGAGCATATTGAGGATCATTTTGTTAAGGTCTTTGCCTCATATGTCCATAGTCTGGTCTTCATTGATGGTTTCTGGACTTTTATCTTGTTCCTTGCATGGACCATCTTTTCCTGTTTTGTTTGTCTTATAATATTTTGTTATACACTGTACATTTTCATATTTTAAAGTGTTAACTCTGGGTTTTAGTCCCTCAGCTGTCAGTTCCTTAAATTTGTATCCAGTTAATGATATGACAGATTTCCTCGAGTGCCAGGAGCTAACAAAAACAAACAAATCAATAAATACACACAAAAGAACACTTTTGATAGTCTCTGCAAATTGGCTTTGCTTCAGCTCGTGCTCTCCTTCAGAGTTGAGCACTCCTATCTAGAAGATCTGCACAAATTGAATGTGCATTGAAGGGTCCTCTCTGCCATTTCTGAGCCTGTATCTTGTCTCAGCTTGTTCTTGTTCGTGGCCTTAGGAATTCCTCTATTTAGAGGTACTCAAATGCCTCATCACCTCCCTATGAAGTACTTTCTCACCCTCCTGGGTGTTCTGTGTTATGACTTAAAGCAGTAATCCTTTTCCCCCCCGCAGTGCTTTGACTTAATTGTTTCTTAGACTGCCTTAGCTGACTGCAAGATGCTTCTGCCTCCAGGGCAAGTTCTGGGAGGATGAGCCATAGAAGAAGAGCCTGGTTCAGTCCTTCAGACAGCCACCTGATAGTAATGGCATGACATAGAGGCACTGCAGTATGTAGCCAGGGACCCATAATGGGAGCACAGGCTGGCTCCACACCATACTGGGCAACAGTATGAGCAGGAGCCAGCAAGCATGCCATGAGTATATTCTAAAATATTGACTCTGCCATTAGATTATGTTTTTAAAAACTGCATTTTCTTGATTTGATATTCGTCCAGTTACTACAACCCTTCAGCAGTTTTCCAGAGTTCTGAGGAAGATAGCTCTGCCAGTTTTATTAGTTGTTTAAAGATTCTGTACAGGAATAGCACCTTGGAGCATCTTATACTAACATGTTTGTTGACCAGACTAGTGGCATGAATGTTTTGAAGGCAGTTAGTGAAAACATTAATATATAAAACCAACCATCAATATTTACAAAAGCAAAATCGGTGGCATCATCTGTAAGTGGTAAGGTATCTTGTCAAATGATTGCCAATCATTATTAATGGCTATTTCATAAAAGCAATACTGTATGATTTTAATAACTCCAAAAAGAAAATATAAGTAATGATCAAATAGGCAATATCTAGCATCTCTAATTCAGTGCAATAAACTTACATTGTATTGCTTTGTATGTTTAATAAGAATGCTAAGATTCATTTGTTTCAAAGAATTTTCAAATTTTAGCCAAATGGACTCTAAACTAATAATTAGCTCATGAAATGCAAACTAGAACATTAATCTCATAGGAGAGTAATCACAGTGTAAAATTTACATCTAATCACCATTCTTCCATTGGACCTGTGTGTTGCAACATTGCTTTAATAAAACTACCACCTAGGCAGGGCAGTTCAATCAAGTCAAACAATACTAGCAAGAAACTGCTGCTGCCACTGCTGTTTCTGTATTGAACACTAGAAATAATGAAAGCATTTCACATCCATTTGCTACTGCATAAATATACAGCACCCTGAGAATCTCAACAACTGTGCAATTACAATTTGGTTGTGTTTGCCTAACAATAAAATTATGTGGGGACTGCTTAGTTTAAATATGAGTAATCAGTTGCACAGCTTATATATTAAGTAAACAATTTATTGGGAGTGGTTAATGGTGGGGAAGGATTATTAAGTCTCACTGTCACAGGAATTAAAAAGAGTCTGGCCTTTTAACTTAGTTTCGTGAATGCTGACATGATGTAAATATTGACATGAACTCTATGAACAAAGAAGAAAAGGTTATACAAAGCAAAGACAAATTAAAAAGCAGACGATTTTGGAGTCATAACCTGAGAAATTTTGAGGGTTAGAGATAAGCTTAAGTCTCTGATGAAGAGGAGAATAATATCTGGGGCCCATAAACATTACTGGGTAGAAGGTAAACTTGAGAACAAGTTGGAAATAAAATAGGATTGTTAAAATATGTAATATTAGTTATAGAAAATTAGGGTCCACATCACTGTTCTACTTAGTATTTAATATTATAAAAGTAAGACTTTTTATCAAGATACACAATTTCAAAGATGGCAACAAGGAAACTCTGACTAGCTTAATAACAAAAAGAGTCTTCTTTTTCTCAATAACTGATTCCTAGCCCATAACTTTCCATAAGACTCGGTCTACACCACTCTCATTTTTCTTTCTAACCGTGACTGAGTCTTCTAACTTGCAATTATGACTTTCTGGGAGAGATTGCACAGGATCCTCACAGAAGCACATGGAAGAAAAAGCAACTCTGCCAAAGTATATCATGAGGGCTGTCATAGCTGACTGCTTGCTAAAACAAATACCGCACAGAGGGTTGGCTTAAACAATGGGAATTTACTGGCTCACAGTTTTAAAGCTGGAGAAGTCCAAAATCGAGATATCAGCAAGATGTAACTTTCTCTCTGAAGACTGGCATTCTGGGGCTGCCTGCCAGCAATCCTTGGTCCTTCACTTTCTGTCACATGGTGATGCATATGGCGGTACCTCATCCTTTCTCTTCCAGGCGCTGTTGACTTCCAGCCTCTGGCTCTTTCCTGTGGCGTTCTCTCTATGTCTAAATTTCTTCTGCCTATAAAGGACTCCAGTGATCTAGATTATGGCTCATCCTCTTTCAGCGGGACCACACCTAATCTAAAATTAACATCCTCAAAAGGTCATATTTACAGTGGGCTCACACCCACAAGATGTGTATTAAGATCAAAAACATGTCTAAACTGGAGTATATAATTCTATCTAACAAAGCAGTTTTAAAATCTTGTTTGCAATTCTGCTAGTAAGCATTTTGGGGGATTTTGCTTGTGTTTTTAGAAAATAGTACTTTTTTTTTTTTTTTTTTTGCATGTTTGTTTGTTTTTGTGAGTGAAAAGTTGAAGTCGGGGAGGACTTGAGCCCAGTTCTATGTTTAGTTCCAAAGCTAGGACTCAGCCACTCCACCATATGTTTTCCCCCAGCTAAAAAGAAACCTTCAGGATTCTTTAGTACAGAGTCTCATACAGGCAACATATAAACAGAAGTGGCTACTCATTATTTACACTAGACTTGGCCAATAATATCAAAGGGTTTGCTGCTAAACGTAGATAAAACTCCCTTTTCAATTAATCACAGTATATCCCAAAATCCCCATCCTTATATCCAGATTCAAGTTGAATTTAAAAAATCTCACAACATATCAGTTCCTACCTGACAAAATCAAAATGATAGAATCCTTACTTATTTAGTTGACAATATTTTAGTAGCAATCCAATAATGATTTCAGCAAAATATAAAAATAAAAAGATATTTCATATATAAATTATAGGAAAAGCTTAATGAAGAGGGGAAAATGCCAAATTTCCAAATCAAATACTACTATTCTAAAATTATGAGAACTTTTAGTTTGAGTCTCTATTATATAATCTTTTATCCAAAGTCTTCAACTGTTAACCATGATAAAATTGGGAAAACATTTAAATGTTTTTTTTTTTTTAAGATTTATTATTATTTATTTATCCCCCACCCCCTTGCTGCTTGTGCTCGCCGTGTCCATTTGCTTTGCGTTTTTTTTTTTTTTTCCCTG